>JAHRHZ010000082.1:10438855-10472551 GCA_024137785.1 Ginglymostoma cirratum | reverse complement strand
GCTACTTGCAAACCTCCTGTTCGCCCACAAGATGGTGCAAGTGGGAGTCACGAATTTGCGTGTCATTAGCATGGCCCCTGCGCAAGGATGACACGCAAATTCGTGAAGCGTTCCATATTTTTAAGTTTTCCTGCTCCTGTGATGCTGCTTGACCTGCTGTGTTCATCCAGCCCCATGCTTGTTATCTCAGATTCTCCAGCATCTGCAGTACCTTTTATCTCTGCTGGGGAAAAGTAATGTCTTTCCGATTGATACATTGTCTCTGCGCGGGACCTGGCAGTTTCCTAGTCTCTAAATAGAACATATGGCGTTGTTCAAAATTACAACTTGGAATTACTTTAATTATGTTTTAATCTAGTTTATCATCAGACACTGTTGGCCCAAATTGCCATTCGTCTGTGTGAGTTGACTATTAATTCAGGATCTTCGGCGAGATTACTTAAAATCGTTTTGGAGGAGACTTGGTTTAATTCAAACTGGTGTCTTACGCTCACGGCGGTGCATTAGCCGGTGCCCCGTTAGTTCTTCTCACTTTCCAGTCAGGAAGTGTTTGGGGTTCAATGCCAGAAGGGCTTGTTGAAAAAGCAAAGACCTGAAGTGAGTTTCCCAATTTGCAGGCTGCAGCGGTCACAAAGCTACAGCAAGTAAATAAAGAAATGCCAGAAACAGGTGCAACCAGCCGGGGAAACGTTTGGTTTCGCTTGAGCTCTTGCGGAGCGGATTTGGCGCCACTCGCTGGGAGTTTTGCAGCCTCGGTGGTATCGGGACCCTGGAGTGAGCGGATTTATCCCAGTTCCGTGCACCCAGTACCCGCAAAACAAAACCCGGGCTAACGAGAGCAGCCCGCTCCGCTCTGCTAACAGATCGATTTGCCCCTTCTGGGCCACACCAGCGAAGCAAGAGACGGCGATTTTTTTCTGGTTTCTTCCGCAGTCCAGCTGTGAGACCACAAAAGCACACAGCGCATCACGGACGGGCCAATCGGCCCATCAGGCTTGCTGCTGTTCTCGGAAAGAAACTACCCGCAAATGAGCCCCAGCTCCTCTGCCCACAAAGCCTGTCCTGCTGCTTCTTGTCAATTGCATGCCCGATTACATTTGTTTGCAAAGGTACAAAAAAAATGCATCTGCTTTCCGCCATCCTGTCAGACCATGCACTGCAGATGAGAACGGGCCAGGCAACTTTTACCCTTTCGCCTCCACTCTTTTTTGTTTCAGTGTAATGTACAATAGATTACCTTATCCTTCTCCCTCAACACTCCGTTACCGATCCTCCTGCCAAGGAGAAGCATTTTCCCACGACTCTATCAAAACCCTTTATAATTACTAACTCTTAACGGAGGGAAACGAGGTGACAATTAACACCCTCTTTCGCTTCCTGTGTTGAGGGGATTACATCTCCTTTAAGATATTAGCACGAATCTGACTGACTAGATGGACTCGGAGACAGAAACTGCTGGAAAACTTGTCAGAGTAAACGCTGCTTTCTCTCCCCTACAGCAGCTACCAGACCTGCTGAGTTTCTCCAGCAATTTCTCTTTTTGTTTGTTTCTGATGCCCAGCATCCGCAATTCTTTTATTTTTGACTCCGACATACCTGCTCCATTGTAAACCGATTGTTTTTGCAAGTGCGACACTGTTATGATTTTCTGTTGTTTGTACAGGAATTTCTGTCGTGATTCCAAATAAAGGTCTCCCCCACTCCACATCAGCCAGGGGGCCAAATGTGCTAACTGAATGTGTAGAGGATAACTGCGCATGAAAATAAAATGACAATTTTAAAATCAAAATAAGTCCAACTTTTGGATGTAACTGATTGTCAATCGAATCTGGAGCTCGTTAATGATATTAAACAATGCGTACACGCCAACTTGTATAATGTGAAAACCCAGGCTCTAAAGCTTGTGGCCAATTCATTGCTTCATTGCTGTTCGATGGTTTTAACCTTATTAAAGGAGGCGTTCAGTAAACAATCACTCCGCCGATTACAGCATTATCATTGTTGCCATCGAGCACCCTGGCTACTTAATAAACTCAGTTTTAGAAACAAAATAAACTTGAAGCTTTGACCCGGTTCAACTAAGTGGAACGTTTAACCTCCGAGAGAGTTACCTTGGGAATATCTTCAAACAGCAGTCTGGGAGATTTAAACAGAGAGAGAGAGAGAGAGCAAGGGATGGGTTCTTGCCAACGGGCACATAATCAGCAGTCTGCTACAGCAAGTTCCCAGATCTTAACAATCTCTTTCATGTTTAGGATTCTGGCGCTGATATCCCGTCACACAATATTCCTCGGGATGGATACTGGCAATATAAATACACACAGTCCAAAACTAAAAAAAATAAACATACCAAAATATTTGGTCAATGACTTTAGTGACCCCTCGGTCCTGATAACAGGAGAACGAGGAAGGGGCCAAAACTGCGGACTTGTTGAGATTAGCAATAATTATGGAGAGTATTAACTTGACACTGGAAGGCTGTAGTCTTTGAATTTGGCCAGCAGGGATAACTTCACAACTCACGGCAATTTTTTTTCTCTCTAATAAGACCGTAAAGGAACACTGGGATTCCCCGTGAAAGACGCAACATAAAAAAACGCAAGACATATAAAGTGATCGCTTTGTTGCAGAGAGGGACATTAGCTCAAGGAGAACCAGCGCAAGTAAACGGAAGCACAATTCTTTTCACCCCCACTGCCTTCATTGTTCGCCTTTTCGCTCTTCAATCTTGCCCTGCTGTTTTAATACAAGTTTTGTAGATCTCAGCCATAGGCTTTGCTGCATCGACCTCAGGCCCTCTTGGTACATGGATTGTCAGTTTCAGAGTTGAAATGGACGCAGTAAGAGACGGCGTTGGGGTGGTTGGGGGGGGGGGGTGTGGGGGGAGGTGTGGGAGGCTGCAGCTAAAGGTTCTGTCGGTTATTGGTCACGAGGGTTGTCACTCATCCAGGTCGCCGGAGGATTGGTGGAAAGGCGTGCCCGGGGCGGGGCTTCTTCCCCAGCCGGCGCGCTTTATATCTCTGAGTGAAGTTGAGTGGTGTCAGAAACAGACCGCAACAGGACAGGATTATATCTACGGTATATGAACCCCCGTTCCACCTTCACCCACCTCTTTTCCCCCCGACCCCTCTCACCTCACCTCAGAGAGAAAGAAAAAAAATAACCAAAGTTACTGCAATCTCCGAGCTAGAGCAGGTTACAGCCGCTGGATTTCAAATGACACTCTCGCTGCAAACACTGAGCAGGTAACCAGGATTCCGACTATCTCTTAAAATCAAATCTTTCTGTTTCTCCCACTCAAGTCACCAGAGGCTTAAAGTGTCTTGCTGCAGCTAAAGCAGACAAACCACGCAAGGCAGAGCGACCTTTTTTTTGGACTGACCAGGTTTGAACGCTGTAATTTGAGAGGGGCGGTGTAAACGGGCTGAGTGGTAGACCTTTCGTTCAGAATCTCCACATTTCTGTTGACGAGGAAGGAGGTAGGGTGTGGGGAGGAGGGGAGGGGGTAAAGAGTGGAAAATGTCCTTCCTCCCCCCCCCAAAAAAAACCCTCCTCTCCTGGGTGACGACCTCTAACAAGCGGCGGCGTTGTTGCATCAGATATGTTACGACTACCGGTTTGAGAGCTTAGGGCCGTCAGTCCAAATGGAAGAATATGTAAATGTTGAAATGAGATTTTTTTCTTCATTGTTTGTTATGGCTGGAAGTTTAAGGGAATTGGATTCAAAGAGCGCGCCCGATTCTAGTTTGGCTTTTTCTCCCTCCCCGGTTTTGATTTGTCTCAGGCCAGTTTGTGTTCTTTTGAGAAAGGAGTGTTGTTGTCAGGACAGCGACAGTAGAACGTTGTCACAAATACTGTGTAGGACGCGGTTGGGTTAAAACACTGGGTTTCCTTTTTGCTGTCTGTCACTTCTCCCTCCCCTTTCGGTTAAAATGCAAGAGACGGGACAAGTGCGAGAGATTGGGCCGCTCTGGAAGTTCTCCTTCATTGAGCTATTCTGCTCGCCAAACAAAAAAAATTAAGAAGTTGGCAGTTGAAGTAGGAAGTTCGGAATTTAAGGGCGTTGATAGCAAAATGATATTTTGAAAGTGGCATGGGGAGGGAAAGTCAGTCCCGCGGCCGAAACATTTTCGCACAACCAGCTTCATCAATGTGGAGAAGATTTCTTTTTCCGGTTGTAATTCTGCAAGAGTTGTGTATGGGACTGGACAGAAGGGGAATGGGGTTTATTAAGTGATCCGCGTTCCTGACACTTCCACTCTCTCATGTCCTCGAAAGCCATTCCGGATTGCCCTGACCTTTCTTTAAAATATTGTTTATGTTTTAAAAAAAAAAGTTTATTTGCGCTGTCTCGCCGCGTCCAATTTGTAAACACGGTGAGAATTCCCAGTCTAATCCTCGACAACAAATTTTTTTTTCTTGCCAAATAACACGTGTTCGCTGCGGTGATTGTTACATTGAGTGAGCTACTCCGAATGAATCCGGACGAGGAGTCGAAACTGGGCGGTTCAGTGTGAGTCACACGACACGCGCGCAAAAAAAAGGACTCACTTTAGCAAAACCCGCAGCTCCAGCCTGAGCCGCAGAGCAGTTCAAGCCGGCAGCATCCTACATTCCAGTCTCTGCCCAGCTGTACCACACCTCTCAAACCACGCCTCAAGCTTCCAGACCTGTGCACCCCCTACTTTGCACCGTGCAGATTCCCGCTTACCCTCTACCCATCTCCTTCAGCTCAATCACCAGCCCCTTCCTGCTTCCCCCTCGGGATTCAGGCGGCACAGCCTCCTGCTGCCGGGAAGCCTCTGGTTTGCTTGCTGCTACTGTCAACGCTGAGACAGCAACTTCAGCAGGCTTCCCCCAGGGTTTTGCTGCATCCTCCGGCAGGGAGTAGTTGGGGCTTGGGGGTTCAGACCTTGGGAAAACAAGGGAAGAGGGGAGAAGGTTGATGAGACAGCCGCCGGGGACCTGCAAGGGGGAAGAGTGCACATCTTGTGCATCACTGGTAGTTGAGACTTTGGTATGTCTGTTGCCACACTAGCCGGGATGAGGGAGGGAGAGAAAGGGCAGTCAGTTTCTCTTTCGGAGCGGGGAGAAGCTGCAAGCTTGGCTGGCGTCTGAAAGCGAAAACAGGAGACGAACAAACTTCCAAACGAGAGAAGTGTTCAGATGCAGCTTTTGTGAGGCAGGCTTTTAACGCTGAGCTGCGATAACTGTTCATATTATACACAGCCGAAAAAGGACAATGTTTTTTTTAAAAAAAGTCCCATTGTTTTTATTTTGGGGGCGTAGACAAAAGACAAACATTCCCAACTCCTATCTGAACTACACAGCTGTTAATTTAATGTTAACACCGCCCCAACTCAAATACGTTTCCGTCCTCGTTTCGCCGGTCGGAGTGATCACAAGGTACTTCAGATGGGAAGGGGGAAAGACTTGAGCGGTTCCTATCCACTGTTATGTTTCCAGTGAAGTTGCTATCCCTGATCGGCTTGTGAGAATACAGTTAGTAAACAACAATAGGGCTCGGACTGAGGCGGAACTGTTAACGGAGGAGGAACAGGATGCGAGAGAAGTCAGGAGTGTGGGAGAAAAGCGGGCGAGAGAGGGGGAGGGCAGACTGCGCTGACAGAGTGGGGACAGGCTGAGGTTAGGCACCGAGAGGACGCCAAGACCGTCCAGGGGAATCAGAGAGTCGTGTGCCAGAGCGGCAAACGGCTCTGAGAAGAGCTGAGTAGCTTCTATCCAGGGAGACCAGGAAGTGTGTCTGGGCAGAAAGGTGACGTTACCCCCAGAAACCCGGTCTCCCCAGACTGATCAAACCCTTCCCTGTATCTTTTGGCATGAACAATGGGTCAGTTTTTACCCCTCCTCCGTTCATTCCAAGGACACTCACCATCGTAAGGGGCTGTTGTGGAACGGCGGGTAGTGTCCTGCTCTGAAGCAGGAGTCCCGAGTCCAAGTCCCATCTGCTCCAGAGGTGTGTGTAATAACTTCTCTGAACAGGTTAGTTAGAAAACATATCCAATCACCATCAGCAGTTCAGGATGATAACGCAAAGTGATCCAGATGCTTCTGGGAAAATCTGAAGAAGCCTGACTCCGCCAGGGGAAGGTTTGGGGGGTCTCATTCCTGACAGCCCAGCGTTGTCGGCCAAACACCATCATAACCTGGTGCTTGGAAGCGGCCCCGGAGGATGGGTGGCTGGGACGGTGCAGAGTGTAGCTTCTTCCAGAGCAGAAAGTACACCCGGGTCCCGTCCGTAACTCTTTTGCATGATGAGTGAAAGTACTTTCTGCGCATGTTCTGACCGCTGTTCAATGCAGAGCTGCCACCGGACTGTTGTACTGCGGAGGGCTGCGAGTGAAATACCGTCCCTGGGCGTGCTGTCTGTACCCTTTCCCATCCCGGGGGGTCCTACCCACTGCGAGGGTACGGCTTTGCCCACCTGGTACTGCAAGTTCGGCAGCACGGTTTATCACCGACTGGAGGGAACTGTTGTAATTTCCGTGTGTTTGATCGTTAAGGTAAAGTCGTACAATCGTGTCAGTGGTGTGTGTTGGCCTCACGCTGTGAGTGAGTCGCAAACCGAATGGGCAGTTTGGAGATCTTCAAAGGCCCTTTCTCTCCGGGAGTACTCTGTACACATCCAGCCCCTGTTGACCCTCTGTATCTGGGGGAGGTTGAGGAATGTTTCAGACTCAGGGAGCAGGCTGGAAACTGGGTCCCTGGGGCAGGTGCATGAGATAGAACGCAAGGTATATAGACCAGCCTCCCCTGGACTTTTTTAAATAATCCACGTTTTTTCAGCTATTTACCGACTAGCTGGAAGGTCAGGGGCTTAATATAACGGAGAAAAAAGAATCTAGAGAGATTTGCCAGTTTTGTTTTTCTGAAACCATTTACGATCTGGAGTGTAACTTCCAAAATAAAATTGCATATATATTTGTAAAAGGATTTCTAGGGCCATGCGGGTGGGTGTAGAGGGGGAGAGAGGAGAATGGGACTTACTGATCGCGGTTGCAGCCAACTAGCACGGGCCGGTGGGCCGAGCTGTCTCAACCTACATATGCAGGTCACCTGAGGCTAGTAATACCAAAAACTAAAGGGACCAATATGAGTTTGCATGGTAACCTTGCAAATGAAACTTGATGCAGATAAACATGCGCTTGAAGGTGTAAATGATAGGGACCCGAGCTTTGTATGGGGACACATTAAATAAATTCCCTGGTGTCAAACTAGTCGGGTTGAGATTGAAGGGGATCTGGGAGCAATAGTGATTCTGTCATGGTGTAACAACAAAAGAAACCAGAAACAGGGTTTCTGATCAATGTGAAAAGTGGATGTCAGCCATTAAGCTGAAGCTGTACAGAGCACTCTTCAGATCTTGTTGTGAGTTCCGAATGCATTGAGTTGTTAAAACATAAGGGAAAACATCATTCTTGGATACAGTACAGAGAAGTACAGGTGGATGTTCCCTAGTGTCAGAGTTGTGGAAAAATAAAATCTGTAAAAGAAACCTGGAATATTCAGCTGCAAAAGGAGAATGAGAGGCATTGATGTAATTCACAAAATCCTGAATGCAATCAGAAATATGAACTGGACTTTTCTTTGAGTTAAACCATATTTTAAGAAAAGGCAAAATTATTTAAAAACTGAAAAGAAATTTCACATTGATGTTGGGAAGCAAGGAGTAATTAATATCCGGGTAATGTAACACCAGATTGTATTTATATCGGATTTTCATGACCCCTGGCTGCCCTGGAACATTCGCAACCAGCAAATAATCTTTTGAGTGGCGTCTCTGTTTTAATATAAGAACGTTAGCAGACAATTTGTAGACAGCAATGTCCCATGAACAGAAATGACATGAAATGGTGAAATAATCTGTCCAAATGTGGTGCTGAGGGGTAAGTGTTAATGATGGCACTGACAGAATTTGCCAGACTTGCTTTCAATAGTGTTATGGAATCTTTATATTCAGTTAAGAAGGCAGATTGAAGTTTGGTTTAATGTGGCTCAGGGCTTAAACCCTAAACCTTTCTTTTTGAGATGAAACTGCTACTTTCTGAGTTATTGCTAACTTTCTCATGTAACATCTTATCACCTATCTTGATAACTTGGTTCACCTTGGTGGTTTAAAATATAACTGGGACATTAAACATGTTCCTTATAGTACCAGAACTGGGTTTTGTTACCAATCTGATACATTCCTAACTCTCCATTCTAGAAGGATCCTGATTTGTCTAGTTGCAATCACAGTTAAACTGCCACATTTTGGTTGTAAAATAAGTTCTTTATATGTAATACATATGTCTCTTTAGGTGCAATAATCTCCCTTCTGACTTGCACCACTTACTTTCTCAATATTGATTACTGCAGGGGAAAGAGAGAGAAGGAAAGTAAAAGATTAATGAAGGCAATATGAGAGTCTGAATTGGGACTCATAAGTGATCATCAGTTTTAGCTGCCACATTTGTAAACACCGTGGCTCTAATGTGCTGAGCTCAAAACCTATCTGTATTGCTGGCTTTCATTGGTATTCTTTTATTTATTTGGTTATTTGGCAACACAGTAAAATCATACACATGAATGTTAAGTGGCTTATTTAACAATCTGTGTATTACAGCATTGCCTTTGCTATAATTTTCTATGATTAAGAAATTTACATAAATAAAAGAAAAATTGAAGAGCTGTTAGTTTCACAGTACATTCATGATGCAAATCACACATCAAAGTAGAATGAGGTTTGCACTGACATCATCCTTCATCATAGCAAACTGAAAGAAATGGGAAGGCATATTAATACACCACTTATATGGCTTGTTGTATATAATTAGACTGAGGTGATTAGTTATACTTAAGATCACTTTAATCTCATGCAGGATGAAATGAGAAGTGTCAGGCTCAGACACTTTGAGAAGCAGTAAAGTTTCCATTTCAACCTAGCTTGTGAGTTACTGGGTTAGAATTGCATATTTGTTATAAAGTACTAGTACTTCTGAAGCCCACAGGTTTAGGTGATTGTGAGTATCCGTCATTACACAGATAATGGATTGTGTTCAAGGTAATGGATCAATGTGATCCAATTAAAACCAATGCCCTAATTTAACAAGTGCTGCGAATGATTTCTCTGCCCTTGCATTACTTTAAAATTACAAAGTGTAGTTTTCATCCTTAATCACCAATAAAACAGATTGGACAAAAAAAATCAGTGTTAGAACTTCTCAAATTAATTTAGAATTTTAATTATCACGATTTGGCTCTGATCTTTATTTTAGCTAACAGTAACATCCAGAAATGTTTCCTATAAATTACTTGAAATATTTAAACTTTTGAAATTATTCCAGGCTGTAATTTTATTTGACAGTAACTATAATTTTGTTTCATTTTCAGATCATACACTAATGAGTGCTGAATTACAACACACTATTGGATAACCAAGTTGTCCTTTAAAAAGAGACAGCTTGGTGGAGCCAAGGACTCTTGCGGAGGTCTACTTTCACAGACGTGGTGTGCTCTTCCTTAACGTTCAAAACTGTTTCTTCAAAGGTTGCTCCAGAAATTTTCAAGACTGTATCCCAAAGTAGAAACGCAGCAGTCCCAGGCGTTGGCAATGGGCAGCGTGCGTGCCAACCGCTACAGCATTGTGTCCTCAGAGGAAGACGGGATGAAACTAGCTACAATGGCGGTTGCCAACGGCTATGGCAATGGCAAAAGCAAGATACATACCAGGCAGCAGTGCCGGAGCAGATTTGTGAAGAAAGATGGCCATTGCAATGTTCAGTTTGTAAATATGAGCGAGAAGGGACAACGCTACTTGTCAGACATCTTCACAACATGTGTGGACATTCGTTGGCGGTGGATGCTGGTCATCTTCTGCCTGTCTTTCATCTTGTCCTGGCTGTTGTTTGGTTGCATGTTTTGGCTTATTGCACTGATGCATGGTGACTTGGACAACAAAGAAATGCATAAACCATGTGTTTCAGAGGTCAAAAGCTTTACAGCTGCGTTTCTATTCTCCATTGAGACTCAGACCACTATTGGATATGGCTTCCGTTGTGTGACAGAAGAGTGCCCCATAGCTGTGTTCATAGTAGTCTTTCAGTCCATTGTGGGTTGCATCATTGATGCTTTCATCATTGGTGCGGTCATGGCCAAGATGGCCAAACCAAAAAAGAGAAATGAGACACTCATTTTCAGCGACAGTGCTGTGATTGCTATGAGAGATGGAAAGCTCTGTTTAATGTGGCGAGTTGGAAATTTACGAAAGAGCCATTTAGTGGAAGCCCATGTAAGGGCCCAGCTGCTTAAATCTAGAATAACACCGGAGGGTGAATACATACCCTTGGATCAAGTAGATGTTAATGTAGGCTTTGATAGTGGAATAGATAGAATATTTCTAGTGTCACCTATTACAATAGTACATGAAATTGATGAAGACAGTCCTTTCTATGACTTGAGCAAACAGGACATGGACAATGCAGATTTTGAAATTGTCGTGATTCTTGAAGGAATGGTGGAAGCTACAGCAATGACCACACAGTGTCGCAGCTCGTATCTTGCAAGTGAAATTCTCTGGGGTCACCGATTTGAACCAGTGCTCTTTGAGGAGAAAAACTACTACAAAGTTGATTATTCCCGCTTTCACAAAACCTACGAGGTGCCTAATACGCCTCTCTGCTGTGCCAGGGATTTGGCAGAAAAGAAATACATACTTTCCACACCCAACACTTTCTGCTATGAAAATGAGGTGGCCCTCATGAACAAAGACGATGAGGACAGTGAGGCTGGGACACCAGATAGTCCAAGTACAGAGACGCTAACTAACATGGACCATAATCAGGCCACTGTCCCATTAGAGCCTCGCCCCCTCAGACGAGAATCTGAAATCTAACATCTAAAATGTATCTTTTTCTTTAAGAAAAAAGATAATGTATCCATCAAAGCATATTGTGCTTAACTGTGCCCAGAACAGCACATCAAGAAAAGGGTACTGTTGAAGTCAGGCTTCGCTGAAAGGCAGTCCTACACAGGTTGTTCTTCTTTAGTGACAGACGGTAGGAGAACAATTCTTTCAAACAAAGCACTAATAATAATTTTTAACCTGATAAGGAGGCACATAATAGCAAATGCAGTAGCATATATATATAATATACATATATGGCAAAACTTGAACTTGCAGGAAAGACTGGATGGACGTAAGTTAACCCAAAACATTATCTACATCGAACAAAATGGCTCTCAAAGGAAACTTAAAGCTCTGAGCGAGGCTTTCATCTGCTCTGAAATGGTTTAACTGAACTCCTGAAAGAACAGTGACCACTGAAGAACAATTTAATTGATAAGTTGATAAGTGAAGTTGCGGCTTATATAATATTTATTTTTGAAGTTTTCTTCTATTGATTTATTGTGATCAAATCAAAACCAGTATTTATGATTCCTTTTGTTTTTCTAAAACCGGCAATTAAAATTTGGTTTGATTTTCTTACTCCTAGTTCTTTTAAAATTGACCGACTTCAGTTTCCAAAGAATTGGCTGACTTTATTCTTGATGGTAGTGTCCCACATATGAAAACTTTGACAATTCGCTGCACTGACTCTATGAAGTTCATAGTTCCACTGTTCAGAAAAGAAGTAAATGCATGAAGATATCTTTGTCCATTATTAGCAAATCTTACTGTCTCCCTTTTCCAGAAGTATGTATATCATAAAGTCAAGTTTAACTAATGACAAAGGGCAAGCATGTCTGGCTATTTAACTATTGCAGATGTTGAGATACTTTTCCTTTCCTAACAATCTTTATATGTGAGTATAGATCTTCCAAAGGTGAAGCGCAGCGCATTCCTCTCATTTTAAGCAAGTAATGAAACCCAAACCTTAGTCCTTGCATGTTTATCAGCTTCTTGCTGCTCCACATTCACTTGATTGGTGGAACAATTTGGCCAGCAAACTTTCCCGGCTGTTGGTGTTATCCGGTAATCGCCCAGTAAATGTTGTGACTTGGGTGTAGCGTGATGGAAAGACATTCCTCTACTTTGCCCTCCCCTGTCCCCTTCCTCCTACCCTCTCCAAAAGTTGGATCTATTCTCTTGAAACACTCTGATAGCAAGTGAGACATTATTTAAGGCGGCAATACGTAGTTCTATCCTGAGAATTGAACTTACAGCACATTGGCTGGAAGTCTGGTTGATCAACTAAGCACCACGACCACTTGCACTAGAAACAAACCTGAGCTGTATTGCTACCTTTCTGGGATATTATATGGTATGATTTCTCTGTAGCAAAATAGCTCACAACAGAGTGAAGTAGAAATAATCTTTCCAGTGAGCAAGTCCTATGGTACTAGCCCTCAGAAGGTTTGAGCATCTGTGGCTTATCTAACCTGCTCATCTGAATGAAGCTGCACAGAGAAGGGAACAATGGAGAGGTCAAATTGCATTGTTTTAATGTTTAAGGTTTCTCTAATGGAATGCTACAAAGAATTTTAAACTCTTTTGATTTTCCATTGTCTGCGCTTGAAAGAGAGCATCCCATTTCTCTTTCCTTTCCACAGCTGCTCAGCTGATGTCACAGCCCTAGTTCAAGTCTATAACCCTACATTCCAAAGCTGGTTTGTCCGAGGAAGATGACTTACTGCTGTGAAGACAGATTTAAACAGATTTCCCAAATGTTCACATAATCTTTAAGAAATAGCCCATTGCACAAAACAGTTTCTGGTCCACAGTGAAGTTGCAGCAGAATTAACTAACTCCAGACCAACTTAGAATAATGAGAAAAGGGTCACTGAACATTTTGGTAAAAGATTTGGCATGTCACCAAGCAAATGACATCCACAGTTCTTTTAAAAAAAAAATATTATTTTAATTCAATATTGGGCTCCCTGGAAGAAAGACAGAACTTTTTTTTTAAATTACCAGTATTTTTAAGCAGTGAGAGAGGTTAGCAAAACTCAACTTGTTTTGACGTGGTAGTTAAATATCACTGACCGTCTGAAAGCAGACAGTAATGTGGGGTCAGCACATCTGCCAACTAATTGCAAGTGGTCTTCTTGCCAACTCTAATTATAGCTTTATTAGCAAATTTTCCCGTGGAGGACTTTGAATTGCCTGTTTAGGCAATTGGCAGCTTTCTGTGACCTACAAGTGGTTATGTGTCCTACCAAAACCAAAAACAGTGAACAATATATGACAGCTTGGAACTAGTAATGGGGTTGGGTGGGTGTAGTGGGAGGGTAAGTTAACCAATACACAAAATGACTGATTAGTTAACTGTAGAGAGAAAATATGCACAAGGCAACTTGAAGATGGATGCCATCCGTCAGTATAAAAATTGCAAAAATACTGCACATGCTGCTAATAAAAGTGCATCCCTTGGTTCCTCAGAATGGAATCTCAACCAAAGAGTATTTACACCAGCAAATAAAGCAATGGTAAAAGAGCAGGAAACCAAGGAGCTGGCTTACAACACTTTGGATTGACCTGCGAAATGCTGCCATTTCACTGAAGAAAAATTAGCACATTTTAAAAATTAAAAAAACACAAAAAAAAACTTTCTTGAACACTTCAGGGCTCAATTGCCTGATGCATATATTTATCAGGAAAAAGAAACAGCATTTTTACAACAGAAAACTCTTGCAATATATAGTTTTTAATAAAATGTACAGTTTATAAATGTTTAATGAATATTTTCATATTTAAAGCCAAATGTAAATAAAGTCAAAGTAAGATGCCACATGAGGATAAAAACTGGCAATTCAGTATCTTGTAACAACCAGTAGACCCAAGATGCTGCAGGTTAGCGCAGGTCACTTGATTTTTACATTGTTCAAGCTTAATAGGGTTTGTTACAACTATGAACTTTCATTATTTATTATTTAAGCATGACATAGAGTTAAAATTCATAGAATACCTTAATGACATTAAAAGAAAACTGGTTAGAATTTGGAATGTTGCAATCTTGTCAAGACATGACGAACTAGTTTAACTCTCATGCACTCTTTGTACGAAATATTTCCACTAAAGATATATATTTTTGGCCTTCCTACAAGGCATGTTGGGATAACAAAATTGTGAAGTACTGTAATGTCTATAAAGTATAGCTGCTCTTGACCATTTAACTTATTTAGTGCTGCATGGTGGTCACCTCTCTGCCAGTAAGATTTGTTGTCTTATGAACTCCTTACAGCTTTCCCTACAGACACTTGCAGCTTGTCAAATCTACGTTTTGATGATGTTCTTGATTTTATTGTACCTGTACCATTTTTGCAGCCTTTTGTATCAACGTCTTCCTACTGTACTGCACAGATCCACCAATTGTACAGATTTTTTTTAAAGAAATGTATGTCTTATTTTATGGTTGAAATAAATTTTTGTGAAATATTACAGGCTTCTGACTTTATCATGCATCCTTGTGTTTTAAGATGATACCTATTCACCAAGAAATTGAATAGAATTCCCACACATCTCTTGTGGACCATGCTAATCTTTTTATTTGTTCTGTGTTTTTTCTCCCCTGTAAACATTATTATGGAAATTAGCACACAATAGAAAGGACAGAGAGGGATCACGGACAATATAACAACAGCAATAAATCAGATTTCTCCAAATGTTGTCAGAAAATGTGCCACTAAGAGAAGTAAGCTTTGTCCTAGGCCCTTAGCCACCTTCTCTGAATAGTGTTTTTGCACGCTATATAAGGAGCTTCATGGCCTACTTATGCTCTTTTTAATTATGACTGAAATGAATGTGAACAACCTAAAAAGGAGAGGGAAAATAGTGAAGATTTCAGCCACCTATTGACAAACCTTGATGACTATCATCTAACCAGCTTCATTTTCACTTTTTCATGTTAAGGAGCTCATTAGCTGCTTGACAGACAGAAAAAAAAAGGCCGTGGCTACAGCCACATGCTGTTTCTGACAGCTAAAATCAATACGTTAATGTTGCTTGAACATATGAGCAGAAAGCCAGAGGCATCTGCCAGTGTGATTGACATGCTAAATGCCAGGAACAATAACAGTACCTTATAAAACTTTCTAATAAATGAGAAAACCATTGCCGGTGTATGGACAAAAACAGTGAGATAACTGACTTGTTGCAGATTTTGCACAATTTCATTCAGAAAATGAATCTTGAACCTGTTTTGCCATTCAGTTGGACTATGATCAATCTGTATATTAACTCCATCTACCTACCTTGGCTCTATCCCAATCAATATCCTTGCCTAAAAAAAAGTATCAATCTCAGGATCTTAGTCAGAGTTGCCCTGGCCAATATTAATCCCTCTTTCAACACCACAAACAAAACAGATGATCTTATTACCATTGCATTGACATTTATGGGAGATTCCTGTGCACAGACTGGATGCTTCATTAAAGGCACTAAAACAGTGTCTACGCTTCAGAGGTACTCCAGTGGCTGGAACAACCAAAGGTCATGAAAGACATGATAGAGTTACAGTCTTTAATATTTGTAAATCATTGAGGACTTCACTGAGGTCGCCATTTGGGCCACATGCCTGTATATCTTTTCAGCACTGTCAATGTCTTAAAACCAATCTTTAGGTACTGTCCCAAATTCTGATCCATTAGATTTAGATTTAGATTTAGATTTTCTTGTCACGTGCATTCACCTGCAGGAGTACGGTACTAAGTTTTCAATGTTGCCACACAAGGTGCCATCTCACGTACAAGTACCGAGGTACATAAACTTAAGAACAAGGTAGAAAGAAATAAAGAACAAAGTTAAAAGTTAAACATTACAGCCACACTACATTCTAGATAAAGCATGTATGTCTTGCTGCTGCTCCAACACACCCCTGATCTTTTCACCCCTCTATTCACTGTCTGTTATCACTGATGTTTGCATGTAAATCTTTCTTAATACAATTTGCTGCTGTGTCTGTCTGGCAAATGCTCATGATGTGGAAATACAGGGACAACATGTGCCCAAGTGTCTGAATCCCTGTGCGATGGTTTGTTAATGTGGTGCTTGTTCTGTGCATTGTGGGCTTTCAATCCAGGTGCTCCGTGTTTAAGTAGAGAGAGAACGTGATAAACATTAAAACGCATCAGCAAAGTTTATTCAGAGATAGTGGGAACTGCCGATGCTGGAGAATCTGAGACAACAAGGTGTAGAGCTGGATGAACACAGAAGGCCAAGCAGCATCAGAGGAGCAGAAAAGCTGACGTTTTGGGTCTGGACCCTTCTTCAGAAATGGGGGAGGGGAAGGCGATTCTGAAATAAATAGAGAGAGGGGGGAGGCGGATGGAAGATGGATAAAGGAGCAGATAGGTGGAGAGGAGACAGGCAGGTCAAAGAGGGATGGAGCCAGTAAAGGTGAGTTTAGGTGGGGAGTTAGGGTGGGGATAGGTCAGCCCAGGGAGGACGGACAGGTCAAGGAGGCAGAATGAGGCCGGTTGGTAGGGGGTGGGGGGGGTGGCGTGCTTGACGTCGGAGGAGGGGATAGGTGGGAGGAAGGACAGGTTAGGGAGGCGGGGACAAGCTGGGCTGGTTTTGGGATGCGGTAGGGGGAGGGGAGATTTTGAAGCTTGTGAAGTCCACATTGATACCATTGGGCTGCAGGGTTCCCAAGCAAAATATGAGGTGCTGTTCCTGCAACCTTCGGGTGGCATCATTGTGGCACTGGAAGAGGTCCAGGATGGACATGTCATCTGAGGAATGGGAGGGGAAGTTGAAATGGTTTATTAGTTTTTTTTTGATAATGACACTAATCCATCACGTTTGACATAGCAGTGGTATAAGATGGGCTTGAATTCTACTCCAATATTCCTAATATTCTCTATTACATTCATATTCTGCAACAGGATTAGCATGCAGTTGACAATAATTTATCACAGTCAGAAACTGGTCATTCAGAATAATCCTCTTTATTGTCCTCTAGGTCTCCAAACACCACCTCACAGAGAACATTGTGTAATTCTTCAGTTTCGTGAATCCAAACACATTTGTTTTATTAAATTGGTGTTTGAAAATTTTAATTATCTTTTTAGATTATTTTTCATATGAATGGTCTTTCCTTGCTCACCTTGTCATGTCTTTTAATTTTTGGATATACCATTTAAACCAAAAAATCATGATGCCTCCTCGGCATTATTCTGATTTTAAATAGTTTAATACATAGTTTCAAAATGTTTAATGTCGTTTAATGTCCTGTTAGAACAGGAATCGAGAGCTTCATCTGAGGTGCTTACCAATGTTGTTTATTAATCCGCACTGAATAGATGCCTTAATTGGAGCTTAAAATACTTGCAATTGACTTGCAAGTAAACTTATAGGGTATAAACTTATAAACTTACAACACCCAACAGTCCAAAAATAGGACGCATGGCGTTATCTCAGATCAGTTTCAGATGTCAGTCATTCCCTGTTAAAGGGCACTATCACCTGATAGAATATCTTGTGATTGTGTTGTCCAATCACAGCATTTGAAAATACAGAAATAGATCATCGTCGCTTCCACCAGAACTGAAGCAGCTAAACCTCCAAAATGTAACAGTAGAATGAAGTGCTATTTATCCAAGTATGCATTTTTTTTCCTGCTAGATGCTTTAATTTAAGATTTCCAATACTTAAGCATTTTGTTTTTGTTTCGGACATACTATCTCATCAGTCAGGTAAAGCAAGGTGGCATGTTGCAAAAAACAGAACTGCTGAAGAGACATACAAACAACAAAACAATTCTACAGAGAGCTGACATTTCCAGAGTTATACCCAAAGGCAAGATAAAGTTGCTGCTGAAAGCTATTGTACCCCACATAAATGTACGTAGCATGACAAGAGCCAATCATGCTGGCTCTGAGGCTTTAGTTTAAATCTGACTGAGCTCACTACACGAAAAATCACAAGGCAATTGATGGTAACCATGATGCGGAGGTGCCGGTGTTGGACTGGGGTGGACAAGGTCAGAAATCACGTTATAGTCCAGCAGGTTTATTTGACAATGCAAGCTTTCAGAGCCTTGCTCCTTCTTCAGGTGTTAGTGAGAGAGGTAGTATCAGACACTGAACTTATAAGTAAAATCAAAGGGTTACACCATCGCTGAGGATGTATTAAACAAAGCTAAGATGCTGTTAAATCTTTAATCAGTTAGAAGGTTTTGATTGACTATTGATGGTACTGAGAGAAAGGTTGAGAAGAATGCTAATTTAGTGAATGACCTTGGCAGCCATAATGATGAAATTGTCTGAAATTATCTTGTAAACATACTATGCAGTCTAACTTCATTGGCTTTTTACTATGCGTTATTGAGATTCAATATTTTTTAATGCTGAGAAAGAGTGAAATATAGGAGGTCTATATGAATGATTTGCTTAACCAAGCATGCTCCTTAGAGTTGTAAACAAGAACAGTGAAAGATCCCTGGAGATTACATAGCTGCAAAGGATCAAGTGGTGAAATGGGAAGAGGTTGGGATTTTGTGGTCATCATAGTGTGGGCAGGCTTGAAAGATTAGTGGGAGTTTTCTAACAATTATGCTTGTGGCATCATAGGAGAAGATTATTGACTTAGCCCATGAGCCTTTGTGTGAACAATTCTGAAAATTTGGAGGGAAAAGCTGAATTCCACTCTTTTGAACATTTCTCTGATATATTTTGTTAATTATACATTTCCTTTGCATGTAAATTTGTGTCTCAAAAACAGTCAACCAAATAGTCTAAGCACAAAAAATAAATTGTACTATTTCTAACTTGAGTCTATTTTGATCAAGCTGCTAAGAAACATCCATTGTTGTCTTTACGTTCTAGGAACTACACAAAGCCAGGGTGTCAAACCTTGTTCACACTTCAGCTCCAAATTGAATTGGTTTGGAATTTAAAACCTGTAATTCCAGAATATAATGTGCGAAGCTCATTGGATCAAATTTCAACGAATACCACATCCAAATCCAGGAATACTTGTCAGATGAGAGCAGGTTATTTGGTACAAAATAACAATTGAAAATTACAACTTTTCTGATTTGAGTTTAGATTTTCTGATTAGCAGCACTATTAATCTTGATGTTTATCTAAATAGAAAACAAAACTGACTAATGTCTTGGTGTTAAAAATTTATAGAAAAAATTGCTAGTATGATATTGTGTAAGACTGTCCTGACAGTATGAAAGGACAATTGGAATTGAAAGCATTAAGAGATAGCTAATCTACGAGCATATTTGTGTAAGGAGTCACCATTTCCAAATGCACCTCTTTATTTGAAGAGCTGTAGAACAACTTTTATCGTCCTAAAGTAACAAGATCTCCAGTATTCCCATTGCAATTAACTGTCTATTTGATTATCCACTGGAGGTTTTGAAATAAAGGCTTTTGCAGAAATGACACTCCTCCTGTATAATGTAAATCAATTATACCATAAGATATAGAAGTAGAATTAGGCCATTTGGCCCATTGAGTCTGCTCAATCATTCGCTCAGTGCTGATCACTCTTACGAAGTGCTGTGAAGAACAAAGATTAGCCTTTGACGCTGAAGATTAGTCTTCAATGCAATTTCCTTTCTGTTTGGAATCAAACCAAGACCAAGATATCAACAAAGCATGAAGGTATACAGTGAAAAACACATTCTGTGATGAATACAGAATGACAAAGGGAGGAGCAAAGATAAAACATTTCTTTACTTAGTACATAACCTGTCTTCACTTTCTCAAGATCGAGAAATACATAATACCCTCCTTCTCTCCATTTGAATATTTTCTGATATCTAATAATTTTGCAAGACCCACTTTTCTATCTGTTTTTGGTCACTTGAATTTCTATCTATGCTAATTACTGTCTCATAGTTTTCTCTCCAAATTGCCAAAGGCTGTCAAACAAATGTTTGTTTATTATTATCGTCCCAACTTGACCCCAAGTAAATTTGCTAATGATAAACTTCAATGATATTTTGGATTTTACACATAAACCAATAACAGAATTTATAAATAAATTTCAAGAAATTATTCTGAAAGAGGAAGATTAAATAAGCAAGAAAATGCATTTACAAACACCCACAAAGAAAAGTTGTATTTATTCTCATTCCACTACCTGCTGTATTACAGGACCACCTGCAAAAGAGCAATATATGGGATCTCTTCAGTTTCTGGCAGTGGGAGGTGAGGAGGATTATTTATTCCATTGTAATCATATCACATATTTTGTTAATATTTCCATGATCCTGGTCTTTATCAACACCAGTCTTTCTATTTGCAATCACTGATAATGTCATCACATTATTGCTCATATTTGCCTGGTATGAACAGCTATTCAAACACATGAACTATTGGCTGGCCCTACAGTCTGCTGTGACTCCAGACTAACTGCCCATCATATGGGATAAGTGGTTGGTGTTAAGTTTTAATCATGGTTATTGTTCAGGAATTAACACACACTATAAGTGGTTTTGGATGCCATGAGGCTCATGAAAGAAAGAAATGTGAAAAATGTCTGTTCACTCCAGTGGTCAGGTTGTTGTTTTAATCTCAAATATGCCAAAGTGACATTTGAATTTGGCTCCTCACACTGCATAACGAAAAAAATGTACTTTTTATTTCACTGCATAAAACACTTCACATATTCAGTTCGAAAGGAAGAGAGAAAACTACTCAAACAGTCCATAGATTTGAAAGATCGCCTCCTGATGTTTTATTGTAGCTGGGTTAGTCATACTTGCTCTTCCAATTCACTATCTTTCTGGCAAAAGCGTGATGCATGGGGGATGTTCTGGTTTTGGATTTTATGCTACGGCCCTTGTGATCATCATTACTGCATATTCTCGCAAACTGATTTTGGGTGCCTGAAGAATCACTCCCACAGAGTCTCTGATTAACTTTGCAGCTCTTGATTCACAAGGAACATTCCATTTTGCTGCGGTTTCTTGTGATCTTTGTTGCTGTTAGTTGCCGTCAGCATGGTGGGGACCACATGGGGTTTAATAGAGCCTGGGATTATCTCAGTTGTTTGAAGAGAATGGAATAGCGTAGAATAGTCATTTATTGTCACTTGTGTTTTTTCCAGAAAAAAAAGAGGTGTTTAAGTTGCCATACTACAATGCTTATATTAATAACAGAAGGCATAGATAAGGAAGACAAAATTAAGACAAAGTTCACCTGAGTTCAATTCATGTTTCCTGGGTTTGAGAAATGACAGTACTGCTGCAAGACCACAACACTAGGCTGCTAGAATACTGGGCTGGAAGCCGCCGCTGTAGTCTGTGATGCAGAGTCATACCAACAACGTGGTTTCAGTTCCAGCACTGGCTGAGGTTACCATGAAGGCCACTCCTTCCTAACCTCTCCCCTCGCCTGAGATGTGGGGTCTTTCGGGTTAAACCACCATCAGTCACCTTTTTCTAATGAAAGTGCCGATCTGTCGGACTATGACGACTAGTTTGGCCTCTAGTTAATTTGGTGCCTGAAGACCTATTTAGGACACAAGGCTGCCATTTAAGTTACAGATAGTAGGAACTGCAGATGCTGGAGAATCTGAGATAACAACGTGTAGAGCTGGATGAACACAGCAGACCAAGCAGCATCAGAGGAGCAGGAAGGCTGACGTTTCGGGCCTTGACCTTCTTCAGAAATTTCTGAAGGAGGGTCAAGGCCGGAAAAGTCAGCCTTCCTGCTCCTCTGATGCTGCTTGGCCCGCTGTGTTCCTCCAGCTCTACACCTTGTTATCTGCCATTTAAGTTAGGTCTCTCCACTCTGTTGGGAGAGGCAGCTTTACACTAATCAAGTCAAAATAGCAGGACGTGGGAATGCAACTAACCCTAATCTTAACCAGGTGGCCATATTGCTCTCACTGGGGAATAGGGTCTTCATATCCAGCTAATAGTCTCTGAAGGCATGATAGCATCCCTAGTCTTAAGTATGTGATTTGCCGACACTTAATAATATTTTTACAACATGAATCATCTTGTGATTGATTACTGCTTTGTGAGCTTGCAAAACCACATGATTCCTTCAAATGAAAAATAAAGATAAAAGCACATGTTATGTAATTCACAGGCTCCACTAATTCCAAAAAGAAAATCTTCTCTCTGTGATGAGCTTCAAAGCAGCATCTGCAATTCTGTTCGTTCCAATATCTCAGGCTACAGCATCAGAGTGACTGCACTGACACTTTTACCAATGACAGACAATTTTCAGGTAGCTGAAGCACTTCCCACACAATAAAACCTAAAAGAATTTTTAACCTGTACTGCTTTGTTACACATATAAACGCGCATATCTTTATGCCTGGTGCTCTTTTCCAGGTTAGCAATACAGATTGCTAAAAATTCCTACCTCTGCGTATGATAGCAGTAGTGCAATGTCAAGGAGTTTTTGTCCCACAATGGAATGAGGCATGGAGTAGATTATTCATAAGGCATTAAGACAACATACCACTGGTATCATAATGCAGTGTTGTAGAACAAGTTGGAAAAAGTGACAAATTTTAATTGCTCATCAAATGTGTGACAGGAATTTTGCATCATGTGGCAGTGATAGCCAAAGTTGACTGTGTTGACTATCATAGAATAATTATAGAGTGAAAATGATTGTGTTTCTTAGTGTCATTTGAATGTGAATGAGAAATAATTTGCAGAAGCATTATAGTGCATCCGGACTGTTAGGAACTGGGCAATATCAAGAGCAGAGGGCATCTGTTGCATCAGCCAGACAGTTGTTCACAAATGTAATAAAGGAAGGATGACTTATTTTGCAGAGTCCACAACTTTATAAGGTTTCTTGCTGATCCACATAACCAACTGGTTGTGGCAGTACGCCTGTTGTAGGGTTGTTGATGAGCCAGAGTTTAGACCATCATTTGTTATTTATGCTTCTGTCCACTGTCAATGTAATGTAAGATAGAAGTAGTCCATTCAGCCCTCAATCTTTTCAGTTACATACTGGTTGATCTGTATTTTGACTCTTTCCAATCGTCAACTGGTTCCACAGCCCTCAATACCTTTGACAAATAAAATTCTATCCACCTTAGTTTTGACATTGCATCTGAGCTACTCTGAGCAATAATTTGTGGAGACAGAGTTTCAAATTTCCATTGCTGTCATGTCTTACTTCAATTATCTGCACTCATTTTCCATAAATAACCAGTTGACGAGGAAGAATAATGTCGTGCTGATGTCTCTCCCAACAAAATGCCTCTTTTTCTAGTATACAGGCAAGTAACCTTCCACTACCAATGTGGTCATGGTTCGTGATAACTTTGCTTCACCTCTGGATAAAGGTAAAGCATAGTTACAGTGAGACTCATAGGACATAGAACAGTACAGCACAGGAACAGGCCCTTCAGCCCACCTAGTTGGTGCCAACCATGATGCTAATCTAAACTAATCCCACCTGCCTTCTCATGGTCCATATCTCTCTATTCTCTGCTTTTAAATATTGCTATCGCACCTGCTTCTACAATGTCTCTGGCAGCACATTCCAGACACCTCCTATCCACTGTATAAAAAACTTTCCTCATACATCTCCTCTCAACTTTCACCCTCTCACCTTAAAGCTATGTCCCCTAGTATTTGACATTTCTACCCTGGGGAAAAGACTCTGATTATCCATCCTATCCATGCTTCTATCAGGTCAGCCTCAGGCTCTGACGATCTCACAAAAACAATCCAAGTTTGTCCAAGCTTTCCTTATAGCTAATACATTCCAATCCAGGCAACATCTAGGTAAACCTCTTCTACACCCTTTCCAAAGACACCACATCCCTTCTGCAGTGCAGTGACCAGAACTGCGCCCAATAGTCCAAATGTGGCCTGACCAAAGTCTTATACAGTTGCAATATGACTTGCCAACTTTTACACTGAATGCTCTGAGCAAGGAAGGCATGCATGCTGTATGCCTACTTTACCACCTTATCCACTTGTGTTGCCACTTTCATGGAGCTGTGGACTTGGACTCCAAGATCCCTCTGTATATCAAAGCTCCAAAGGGTCCTGCCATTTACTCTATACTTTCATTTTACATTTGACCTCCCAAAATGCATCACCTTACAACTGTCTAGATTAAATGGCATCCGCCATTGCCTCACCCAACTTTCCAGTTGATCTATATGGTGGAATCATAGAATCCCTACAGCCTGGAAAACAGCCATTCAGTCCAACAAGTCCACACTGACTCTCCGGCGAGCATCCATCTTGACTCATCTCCCCCCCAACCTCATCCCTGTAACCCTGCATTTCCCATGGCTAATCCACCTAACTTACACATCCCTGGACTCTAAGGGCAATTTGGCATGGCCAGTCCACCTAACCTGCACATCTGTGGACTGTGGGAGGAAACCTACACGGACACAGGGAGAATGTGCAAACTCCACACAGACAGTTGCCTGAGGCTGGAATCAAACCCACATCCCTGGTGCTATGAGGCAGCAGTGCTAACCACTGTGCCAACCCCTACTGCATCCTTTGATGTCCTTCCTCACTATCCACAACTCGATCAATTTTCATTTCATCTGCAAACTTACTAATCAGACCAATGACGTTTTCATCCATATCATACATAAGAGGTGCCAGCACTGATCCTTGCAGAACACCACTAGTCACAGACCTCTAGTCAGAAAAACATCTGTCTACACCGACCCTTTGTCTTCTACGGACAAGCTGGCTGGAGCAGCTGGGGGTTATGTGATGGATTTTCCTGGTAAATTTTCCAATCAAAGTTGGCAATTTTAGGCAGTACCCAGGTAGAAACTCTTTTTTTTTAAGCAAATAAACATGTATGAATATTGTGTGATTAGTGATTAAGCTTAGTTATGGCTTTTCGTGTGATATTGTGAACTTAAACCTCCTTTATGATTGCTCAATGGAATGGGTAGGTTCACTGGCACACTCTAGGTTAGTACCACAAACCTGCTGGTGTTCTATTAAACAAGGCCTGCAGAAGTCATGAACACTCCTGGTTAAGACAGAGAGAGATCAGTAACTGCTGGACTGAAAGTTCCTTCATGCTTTCTAGCTCCTTGACCATTCCTTATGCAGGGATGCTGCACGCTTAGAGGGAGATCCAAACTGTGTGCTAGATGATAAATTTACATATGAACACTCTCCTCCATTAGTACAATGCAATCACTGAGATATTGGCACTCATGGTTTGATGACTAGTTTCCAAAACATGCCTCTCTAATGAAATTTGAAGACGGGAAATGATACTCAAGGGAGGCCATAAGACCAGTTGTATAAAATATCCATAAACGTGATATGCTAAATGAAGCAGAAGTTGTCACAATTCATCTGAAAAGGGAGATAGAAGTAAATTCTAGCCAAAGTGCGAAAACAAAGACAATGACAAGTGCATGTCAGATGTCACACTTGTGGAGAAAGAAAACCCCATGTTATGTATTCGACAGACCTTGCAGAAAACTGTACCAGTATCTTCTGAAAGGCCTGAGAATAGAGATCTAAATACTCATATTCTCCTGGCCAGTCCTTTGTGAGGAAGATCAGCTCGCATTAAAGTAAGCGCAGCAAACAGCCAGCTAGTATCCAGTAATCAGCAAATGTACGCTCTGGAGCTCAAATCAACAGAACAATGAAGGGATTCCTATTTAAATTACAAAGAAAATGCCTAGTCCTCTGTACTTCATTATAATAACATGGGATGATAGATAGAATGAAATATCACTTTATACAATTACATTTTTTGAACACTTCATCCTGAAACTTGCAGTGTCCATGTTTCATTGAGAAGTCTTATGTCAGTATTTGCTTTTGTGGACGAAATGTATCAATATTACTGCTGACAGCTGCGGCTCAGTTGTCTGTACATTTTTTCTGAATCACAAGTCTACATTTAATCCCACTCAAGAAACTAGGCACAGAAATCAAGACCTACATTCCAGTCCAGTGATGAGATGTTAAGCAAGGTCCTATCTATTTGCTTGAATGGATATAAAACGTCTTGCGTCAATATTTCAAAGAACAGCAAAAGAGTTATCCATGGTATCTTGGTCAATATTATTCCCTCAACCAGTATCACAAAAACAGATTAACTGGTCATTATCACATCGCTATTTGCCAGCATTTGCTGTCCATGAATTTGGCTTCAGCATTCTCTGCATTATGCCAATGACTACATGTTAAAAGTATTTAATTAATTGCAAAGTGATTTGAGATGTGTGTCTGAAAAATGTTAAGTGCAAGTCTTTCTTTTTTAAAATTTTCAAAGTCCATAATTAAATGTTCTGAGGATGTCGTTTGAGAGACATAATATATCTGAAAACTGAAAATAAAATCAGGAAATTCTGGACAAGTACATCAATTCAGGCAGCAGTTGTAGGAAAAGGTGGATTAGTTCACACATGTAACCTTCAGCAGAAACTTTTAGCAGTAACTTTGGTTAATTTTGTGCGATTTTCCATGTTCTGGGGCATCAGTCCTTTGTATTAGTCTTCATAGTGGAAGATGCCAATAACAGGGAAGGCAATGGCCGAGTGGTATTATCACTGGACAGCTAATCCAGAGACCCAGATAATGTTCCGAGAACCCAGGTTTGAATCCTGCCATGGCAGATGGTGGAATTTGAATTCAGTAAAATAGCTGGAGTGAAGAATCTAATGTTGACCATGAGTCCATTATCGATTGTTGGAAAAATGCATCTGGTTCACAAATGCCTTTTAGGGAAGGAAACTGCTGTCCTTACCTGGTTTGGCCTACACGTGACTCTTTTAACTGCTCGATGGACAATAAATGCTGCCTAGCCAGTGATGCTCCTCTGAATCACAAGACTACACTTAATCCCACTCAAGGAACTGAACACAAAAATCAAGACCTCAAAAAAATCAGTAAACGTACTGGAGTTTCAAGAGAGTCAGTGGACAGAGGTGAGTGTAATGGCTATCACTAAGGAGAAGGCATGGAGAAGCTGAAAGGGCTGAAGGTCGATAAAGCAGCCAGATCGGATGGATTACACTCCAGAGTTCTGAAGGCGATAGCTGAAGAGATTATAGAGGCATTGGTGGTGATCTTTCAGGAATCACTAGAGTCAGGAAGGATCCCAGAGGACTGTAAAATGGCTAACATAACACGGCTGTTTAAGAAGGGAGGAAGGACAATGATAGGAAATAATAGTCTGGTTTGCCTAATATTAGCCGTTGATAAAATTTTAGGGGTGAGATTGCAGAGCACTTGGAAGTACATCGGAAAATAGGGCTGAGTCAACACAGCTTTGTCAAGGGGTTGTCATTCCTGACAAATCTGTTCGAATTCTTTGGGGAGGTAATGAAAAAGTTAGACAAAGAAGAGCCAGTGGACGTGATCTATTTGGATTTCCAGGAGGCCTTTGAC
Organism: Ginglymostoma cirratum; assembly: GCA_024137785.1. Classification (NCBI taxonomy): domain Eukaryota; kingdom Metazoa; phylum Chordata; class Chondrichthyes; order Orectolobiformes; family Ginglymostomatidae; genus Ginglymostoma; species Ginglymostoma cirratum. Next base: position 10,445,273 of record JAHRHZ010000082.1, on the reverse strand, counting down.
AAGGTGCTGCACAGGAGGCTGGTAAATAAGATGAGAAGCCACAGTGTTAGGGGCAAGATACTGGAATGGAGAGAGGATTGGTTGACTGGCAGAAGGCAGAGAGTGAGGATAAAGAGGTCTTTTTTACCGTGGCAGCTGATGACTAGTAGAATTCTGCAGAAGTCATTTTTGGGACCACCACCATTCATGTTATACATGAACAATATGGAGGAAGGTAGTGAGCACATTGTTGCTAAGTTTGCAGATGTCATAAACATAGGCGGAGGTACAGGTAGTGTTGAAGAAGCAGGGAGGCTGCAGAAGGACTGGTTAGGAAAGTGGGCACAAGCAGACAGAATACAATGTGGGAAAGTGTGACGTTATACAATTTGGTAGGAAGAATAAAGGCATAGACTGTTTTCTAAATGAGGAAGGGATTTGGAAATCTGAAGCAGAAAGGGACTTAGGAGTCCTACTTCAGGATTTTCTTTAGGTTAACATGCAGGATCAGTTTTTTTGCATACAGTTCTGGCCACCACACTACCAGAAGGATGTGGATGCTTTGGAAAGGGTACAGAAAAGGTTTACCAGGACACTGCCTGGTATTGGAGACTTTAGTTATGAAGAAAGGTTGGATAGGTTGGGTTTGTTTTCACTGGAACACAAGTGGTTGAGGTTCGACCTGATAGAAGTTTATTAGATTGTGAATGGCATGAAGAGTGTGGAAAGTATGAGGCCTCTCCCAGTGTGGAGGGGTCAATTGTTAGGAGACATAGGTTCAAGGTGCTGGGCGGAGGAAGTTTAAAAGAGTAAAGCAAGGCAAGTTTTTCACACAAAGGGTGGTGGGTGCCTGGAACATGCTGCTAGAGGAGTTGGTTGAAGCAGATTCAATAGCAACATTCAAGAAGCACCTGGACAGATACATGAATAGGAAGGGAATTGAGGGACATGGATCCTATAAGTGAAGACAGTTTTAATATGGAAGAGAAAAAAGTGTTGGCGCTGGCTTGAAGGGCCGAAAAGCTTGTTACTGTGCTGCATTTTCTTTGTTCTTTGTCTTAGTTGGCAGTTAGGAAGGCAAATGCAGTGTTAGCTTTCATTTTGAGAGAGCTAGAAAACAAGATCAAAGATGTATTGCTGAGGCTGTAGAGGGCTCTGGTCAGACCACATTTGGGATGTTGTGTACAGTTTTGGGTCCCATATCGAAGGAAGAATGTGCAAGCCTCAGAGGTGGCCCAGAGGAGGTTCACAAAAATGATCCTGAGGGATGAAGGACTTGTTGTATGAGAAGCAATTGAGGACTTTGAGTCTATACTCGATGGAATTTAGAAGGATGAGGGGGCTTCTTATCGAAACTTACAGAATACTGAGAGGATTGGATAGAGTGGATATGGAGAAAATGTTTCCATTCACAGGAAAGACTAGCACCTGAGGGTACAGCCTCAGAATAAAAGACTTGTTAAAACAGAGATGAGGAAGAATTTCTTTAGCCAGATATGTGGAACACATCTGCAAATCATTCAGTGTATTTAAGACAGGCATAGATAGGTAATAAAAACCGAAAGAACTGCGGATGCTGTAAATCAGGAACAAAAACAAAGTTTCTGGAAAAGCTCAGCAGGTCTGGCAACATCTGTGGAGGAGAAAACAGAGTTAATATTTTGGGTCCGGTGACCCTTCCACAGAACTGATAGGTGTAGATAGGTTCTTGATTAGTCAGGGGATCAATGACTATGGGGTAAAGGCTGGAGAATAGGGTTAACAATCATAGCCTGAATTGAATCAGGGCAGACTTGATGGTCTGAATGGCCTAACATAGCTGTTATATCTTATGATGTTGTGATCTTATTGGGGTTATGTTACAAAAGTGAAATCATGGAAATGAAAATTTAACAGTTTTTATATTGAGTGGCTAAATTGCAACAACAAGTTTATACAGAGGCTGGAGGTCAAAAATCTACTTCATATTTACAGAGGTATTTATTTCTAGCTTTGCTTGTGTTATGGACTAGTCCAAACCGCCTCAAAATATATTAAGAAGATAGTCTAGACTCTAACTTCTTCTTATTTTAAAGGTAAATGTAAGACGTTGCATTCCAGATGCAATTTGATTGTTCAAGCTGTTTGATTTGAAGAAAAACACACTTTCTTTTTTACACTGTATTAAATTACAGATAAAGTAAAAATAAAACTAAGAATCGTCTTGACTGAAACTGTATCAAAATACTTAACAAAATAATAGATCTGTTAACTACTACTAATTAACTGTTCCAATATAGTAACGTTCCATTAACACACCCTTGGCAAAGGCAAATTCAGTAAAATAGATTGTTTCACATGCAACTCGAAAAGCAGGATGGGAACCTTAGCTTTTAGTTGTAACAGAGCGAGAGGAATAAGAGATTCCACATCCAACTTCAAGACCACGGCAACTGCAGAAAGCTAAAACTAAAACTCCTGGTTTTGTGGGTGCTTGACCCCAACCATTCAGACTGCTTCTATTGTCCCAAGTCTAAAAGGTCTCACAAGCTGTTTACTTCACTGGCTTTGAGCAGTCTGCTCTGAGCCTAGGCCTCAACTTTTCTTCATTAAAAATCCAGAACAAAATACATCTTTTAAGGCCATTGTAAGGTCACACTTGTCAACCCTAATGGTTCTGTTATTGGCTTCTCTTTCGCCTCTAAAATTTTCTCTCTATCTACACACTCCATAGACCCTTGCCTCAAGAGTGAGACTATTAAATCTATGTATGTTCCTTCCTGTGGACCCCATTTGAACAGAGTACTGCTCACAAACAAATGTTATTGCCTGTACTTTGCAACTAGCTTAATCACTTGCTTAGGGTTAAAAGGCTGCTTACGGTTGCAGCTGTTGTAAGATTGGCTGTCTCTTGTGAGAACACTTTAGCGCACAGGTTAATGCCCATTGGAAAAAAAAAAGCAAGCTCATGCCTTCAGTACGCACAGTTATTTCATCTCTAATGCTGAGTGCACGTGGTCTATTTATAGCACAAAAAATCATTTCTACATATTTTTGTCAGTAATGCACTCCATTGACTTATGTCTCAAACAGTGCCATCCCTTAAGCAATGCAGTGAGCTCCATAAACTGTTTTCTTTATTGGGAAGCAAGAAACCTTATATATTTCTACATTTGAATTATCTGGAGATTACTTCGTATACCAGTTTTAGCAAATCAAAGGAAACAGTCCTTTCATAATTGGCAGCATCCATAACATTGTTTCCTGACTTTACAGCAAAGAGACAGGGACAGCAACTGAGAAAACATGATAGGAGGATATACTGATCATAACTGCATTCTCACTGCACAGGATGGAAGCTCATGTTACACTGTCACATGAATACTATTCTCAGGTTCACAAGTAATTTCAACTACAACATTAAAATCGGAAAAATCCTTTGGATAAAAACAGTAGACATTTCATGCTTCCATGTTGATACTGTCATGTAGACAACACTGATCAGAATTCACCTTCATCTAGATTTCATATTGCACATGGCTTGATTTCAATTTCTTGGGATTTTTCACCTGCAGATTTGTTAGATCCATGTTGTAAGGAGACTCTGAGATAATAAGGTGTAGAGCTGGATGAACACAGCAGGCCAAGCTGCATCATAGGAGCAGGGAAGCTGATGTTTCGGGCCTAGGCCCTTCTTCAAAAAAAAAGGAAATTCCTCCATTTAGGCACAGCCAAACTCCAAGTCAAGCCTGCTCGAATTCAATCATATCTTCAACTCACCAGCAATAAGCTTTCATTCACATCACACTGTATGGTTAAACCCACTATGCTGAAGTAAAATAGCAGAAGACCTGCTGCAGGAGCACTGGTAGGATTAAACACCCCCCAGAAATCCCTTTCTTGTCATATTGCAACCTCGATTGCTCCTATGGCAACAATGTCCTTTTAAGCCAGTTCCAGACTGGCCAATGCAACTGTGCAGCCACTCAACATTGGTGGGGTCATCAGGGCCATGCACATGCAATCCAAACAATAATTCTTGCTGCTAAGGATTATCCCTGACCAAACCCAATTGCTGGTCATTTAGTTTGGTATCAATCAGGTGGAAACAAAGGAAGTGTATTACTATATTGCTTTCTGTGAACTCATAAATTGTGCAAAATGCTTTAAAGCTGCAATGTAGAGAAACAAGGTAGCTAATGTGCACATAGACACACAGTGCAGTGACTAAGTAATCTATTAAATAAGGTTTTGGAGTAGATTTGTAGCTCGGGTTGTGGGTGTTCAGGTTAGTTGGCTCGCTGAGCTGGTTTGTTGTTCCGCAGACATTTCGTTACCTTGCTTGGTAACATCCTCAGTGCAGCCTCTGATGAAGGGTCGGTGTGTTTTCCCGCCTGGTTTTTAAACTCTGGAGTCCGTTGCGATGGGTTGCCTCAGTTCCGGGTTTCCTCCGTAGTGGAATGTATATGAGTCGAGTTCAATGTGTTTATTAATAGCCTGCTTTGAGGATTGCCATGCTTCCAGGAATTCTCGTGTTTGTCTCTGCCTAGCCTGTCCCAGGATCTTGGTGTTGTCCCAGTAGAAGTTGTGGTTCTCCTTGTCCATGTGGATTAAGATGAGTGAGTATTGGTCGTGTCTTTTTGTAGCCAGTTGGTGTTCATGTACTCTTGTTGTTAGTTTCCTTCCTATTTGTCCGATGTAGTGTTTCTCACAGTCTCTGCAGGGGATCTTGTAGATGACATTGGTCCTGTCCATGGCTGGGAGTGAGTCTTTAGTTCGGGTGAGCACTTGTTGTAGGGTTGATGTGGGTTTGTGTACCACTCTGATGCCCAGCGCTCGCAGAAGTCTTGTGGTGAGTTTTGACGTGTTCCTGATGTAGGGTAGTGTGATGAATGTGTCGGGGCGTGTAGAATCTATTAAATAAGACATCTTTGGGAGAAGGGCTGGTTCAGGGTACACCCCTGCTCAACTTGAATAATGCAATGGGATTTCTTATGTTCAGTTGATGTGGCAAACAGCATCTCAGTTCAACATTTCAGTTGAAAGATGATCAGATGATCCAACACTCTCTCAAGATTGTACTGAATGGTGAGTCTAGATTTCATGCTGAACTCTGTGGAGTAGGATTTGAGCTCATAAACTCCAGATTCAAAGACAAGATATCATATCAAAATATCAATGCTTCTTTATTAGCTAACAGGATTTCTCATTCCTAATGATCAAGAAAGGACATCCAGGTCCTGCTGGTCTGATGTACTGGTGAAATGATGGCTGGGTGACTGTACTTCCTGGAAGTCTGACAAGTGAGAGATCCCCATGGGGCTTTGGGCAGCTAGTAGTCAGGCACATGTAATGCTGTGATAAGGACCTACTCAGCTTCCCAAGCTTTATAATAAAAGAGCTCTACATGTTCCATGATGCCTTTAAGAACTCTCCTGTTAGATGTCAGAAAGCGGGTGTGTTTTCCAAATTTTAACTTGGGATATATACAAGATTAGAAACTGTGAAATAAGAACCTAGGTCCTGCCCTGAAGAATCAAATAATAAATGTAAATATATTCCACTACGTTAGACATCAACACTTTCAGCAAGTACTGCACTAATGCATTGTCCTATGACTCATATGAATATATTGAATATAATGGTTCTAATTTTCATGAGTGCAATTAGAGAACAGGCGAGCATCAATGGAGGCTATAGTATTGACTGCAGCAGATGGATAATATGTCTGGAAATTCATAAGAACAACATTTTCACTGTAGTTCACTGTATATACTTGCAGACATTCACCTGGAGTGATTCAGTAGCCATACCTGTTGACTTTTTGCTGTTGGACTGGTAGCCATTTGCAAAACAGTAATAGCAATTACTTCAAAATAGCAATTGACGAATGTAATCCAACTAGCAACCCCACATTTTTAGCCCTTCCCTTGTCTGTAAAAGACAGCAAAACGCTTGCCACACCGTCTGATTGAACAAATTCAGTCGGAGTACACACAAATAAAGCACAAAAACAATAATGGGTACACCTGAGAGCTGAAAGAGTCTTTCGGTTCCCAAAGGGCCAGTGCTCCCACTCTCTGCAGAGATAGATGGAGCTGGTCAGGATTGATTGTTTCAATGCTGTTAATTTAGGAAAGAAATTGGAACCTGATTTAACAGTTAATCCAGACACTATAATATTTGGAGATACAACAAAATTTCATAAACACAGCAAAAAACATTTCTTTAAAACTTCAGTTTATAAATGCCTAACAAGTACTTGGTTATTTATTTACCATTAGGCTCTGATGTTAGGTTTAGTAAATACCTTCTGGTTCAGCCACAACTACAGTTTTAGTTGCAAACAAAAACAGAAATTGCTGGAAAAACTCAGCAGACCTGGCAGCAATCGTACAGTCAACAAGCATGGGGCTGGATGAACACAGCAGGTCAAGCAGCATCATAGGAGCAGGAAAAC
>JAHRHZ010000082.1:10406762-10416803 GCA_024137785.1 Ginglymostoma cirratum | reverse complement strand
GGGCTGTAGGTTCCTGAGGGGGAGTATGAGGTGCCGCTCCTCCAGTTTGCGGGTGACATCATCATGACACTGGAGGAGGCCCAGGATGGACATGTCACCCAGGAAGTGGGAGGGGGAGTTGAAATGGTTCGCGACCAGAAGGTGTTGTCGTTTGTTGCGTACAGAATGCAGATGCTCTACAAAACAGCCTCTGAGTCTTTGCTTGGTCTCCCCGATGTAAAGAAGGCCAGATGAGGAGCAGCGGATGTAGTAGGTCAAGTTGATGGATGTGCAGGTGAACCCCTGTCAAATATGGAAGGTTTGTTTTGTTCCTTTAATGGAGGTGAGGGGGGAGGTGCAGGGGCAGGTATAGCACTTCCTGCAGTTGCAGGCATAGATGCCGGGGGCGGTGGGGTTAGTGGGGAGTGTGGGGCAGACAAGGGAGTTGCTGAGACCACGGTCCCTACGAAAGGCAGATAGAGGTGGGAAGGGAAATATATCTTTGGTGGTAGGATTGGATTGTAGGTGGCAGAAGTGGTGGAGAATGATACGTTGGATGTGGAGGTTGGTGGGATGGTATGTGAGGACAAGGGGGATTCTGTCTTTGTTTTTGTTGGGGGGAGGGGATGTGAGGGCAGAAGTGCGGGAAATGCAAGAGATGCAGTTGAGGGCATTTTCGATCACCAGAGTAGGGCAAGTTGCAGTCCTTGAAATAAGAGGACATCTAGGCTTTGCGGGAGTGGAACACCCCATCTTGGGAGCAGACGCAGTGGAGGTGGAGGAATTGGGAGTAGGGGACTGCATTCTTGCAGGAAGGTGGGTGAGAGGAGGTGTAGTCCAGGGAGCTGTGGGAGTCAGTGGGCTTGAAATAGATGTCAGTTTTGAGGCGGTTACCAGATATGGAGACAGAGAGGTCCAGGAAGGAGAGAGAAGTATCGAAGATGGTCCAGGTGAATTTGAGGTTGGGGTGAAAGGTGTTAGTGAAGTTAATGAACTGTTCAAGCTCCTCATGGGAACACGAGGCAGCGCCGATAAAGTCATCAATGCAGCAGAGGACTTATACAGTTGATCCTTAGGCCCTAAGGAGTGTTGCCAGACAAAGAGATCTAAGGTTGCAGGTTCATGGTTCCCTGAAAGTGGAATCACAGATAGTCTGGGTGGTGAAGGTGTGTGGAGTGCTTGCCTTCATTGGTCAGTGCATTGAATATAGGAGTTGGAATGGCATCTTGTGGCGGTACAGGATATTGATGACACCATGTTTGGAATACTGCATTCAAGTCTTGTCTCCCTGTTATAGGAAAGATGCTGTCAAACTTGAAAGAGCTCAGAAAAGATCTACAAGGATGTTGCTGAGATTGAAAGGGAGAGGCTGAAGAGGCTGGGGCGTTTTTCCCTGGAACATTGGAGGCTCAAGAGTGACTTTATAAAGGTTTATAAAATCATGAGGGACATGGATAGGGTGAAAAGCTAAGGTCTTTTTCCCAGGGAAGGGGAGTCCAAAACTAGCGGGCATAGCTTTAAGGTCAGAGGGGAAAGATTTAAAAGGGACCTGAGGGGCAACGTTTTCACGCAGAGAGTGTTGTGTGAATGGAACAAGCTGCCAGAGGAAGTGGCAGAGACGCGTATCATTACCATATTTAAAAGGCAACTGAATGGGTACATGAAGAGGAAGAGCTTAGAGGGATATGGGCCAAATGCAGGCAAATGGGACTCAATCAGTTTAGGATGTCTGGTCAACGCAGACAAGTTGGACAAAAGGGCCTGTTTCTGTGCTGTATAACTCTATGACTATGACTGTAAACTTGCTTTTGCTCTGGAGATAACCAGCTTGTATATTTTGCCTAGAAGCAAATGCATCCTTCATTTCTCCCGCCTTTTACTGTTCAATAAATGTTAATGCTTTGAACTTTTCAAAGGCTTTTCTGAATGTGACGCTCCTTCATTGAACAATGATCACATTTCATGCCAACCATAGTGCATTAAGGAAACTGTAGCAATCCGTTGGACATAGTTCTAAGATTGTACAGTGATAAGGACGCGTAGTCTCAAATCTTGTAGCTGCAGTTCCAATGACAGTCGATTAGACAGGCGAAAATATAAAATAGCAATTCATTTCTGAATGTGAACTCCTATTTTAAATGATGTGTCACCCTTGTGACTGATATGGCCTCACAGACATTACTTAAATCTTAGATAGGTAATTTTTTTTTAAAGTAAAACAGTTGAGGGAAAAGGTCTAAAAGGAGGTATTTTGAGTTAGGCAACAGATCAGCCATGATCTCATTGAATGACAGAACAGGCTTGTGGGGCTGAATGGCCTACTCCTGTTCCTATATTCCAATTGTCACTGTGAGATGCTATTTGTGTCTGGCAGTATTTGGCACGGTGCACAACTGAGTTTTAAATATAACAAGGTGTGGAGCTGGAGGAACACAGTAGGCCAGGCAGCAGCAGAGGAGCAGGAAAGCTGACGTTTCGGGTTGGCACCCTTCTTCAGAAAATTCCTACTATCTCTGAGTGAGTTTTAAATATGGTGCCGAAGGTGTGAATCCCAGAAGACCTTGGCAACAGCAAGCACTTCCAATGCTGTTGAGTGGACAATAGCATAAGCACGACACTCTAGAGGCATAGGACATATATTACAAGGTGAGCAGTGTGACAATGCATGAGATAACTTATTAGAATTTACAGAGAGAAACCTTCCATGAAACTCCCTGAAATTGACACAATCTTTGGTAGCATTCACCACTGTGTGCTCCTTTCTTTCACTTATTACATAACTGCTTTAACGGGGGAAGCGTATGTTCCAGTAGTCTGGAGACCTAAACTTTAAGAGAAGCTTTATTTCCCAAATATAATTTTTAAGAGCCAAATAGGTGTATAATGGAGCCTATGCAAATTTATGAACCTAACAAATAACATGACCTCTTAAATTCTGATCAGTTGCCTCGAATTTCATCAAGGCACTTTCTAAGGACCTTGAGCAGAAAATTTGCATCACTTTCATTTAGAGTCGTTGGTGGCAGGAGGGTGTAATTTTCAGGTCTCTCATTTACATGCACAGCCCCTACTATAACCTTGAGCATGGCAAGAGTGATTAGGCATATAAAGTCAAGGAAAGACTACATGAGTTTAAAATGATGGTAAAATTAGATTCATAGAATCCCTACAGTGTAGGCAGACGCCATTCAGTACATCAAGTCTGCACTGACCCTTTGAAGGGCATCCCACCTGGACACAACTCCCCACCCTATCCTCATATTTCCCATGGCTAATCCACCTAACCCACACATCTTTGCACTATGGGAGGAAACTGGAGCACCTGAAGGAAATCCATGCAGGCATGGGAAGAACGTGCAAACTCCGCACAGGCAGTCACTCAGGGCTGGGGTCGAGCCCAGGTCCTTGGCGCTGAGATACAGCAGTGCTAACCACTTTGCCATCACACCACCCAATCAAATCATGTCAAATTATCCTTTAAAGACTGCACTTAGTTTTGACGCTCAGTACAGACTGACCATGAAGGTCCCAGGCATATATCAAATTCTTATCCAAATTGTTCCAAACTTTTGTTTTGCTTTGTCTGAGATGCTCATTTAAAATTTTTCATGCATTGTATTTTTACAAAATTATTAGCTAATTAAACATAAAATGGTAAATGACTTAGTTCAAAGTAATGGATTTTGTATGGATGCAATGGAAAGATGGCTCAATGGAATTTCACCTCTTGAAAATAAATAACGTGAAGAGCAGAGTTGATAACTATGAGGGTGTAAAGACACAACACTGAGATTAAAGAAAGATGGGCTTAGTTTGAATGTGATGCCACAGTAATTCAGGAAATGGTGCAAATATGATTGCAAGCAGCCTTACATGTACAGTATGCAATCAAAGTCCTCACTCTGTATGTCAAGTATAAACAACTCACAGAGCAGCTACAGTTCTTTAAAAGGCAATAGTGCCGTGAAAGACGTCATGCTTCAAATTTAATTTGAAACTGTTTACTTAATTGTCCATGTGACCAAGAGCTAAGTTGTCTTGAAAAGTAACTTCTTACAATGTGTCTTAAATTTTAAGATAGATGATTTTTAAAAATATTTTGATAGATTGTTTATCTTGACATATTAAATCCTTGTGGGATTCTTTAATCTAATTGCATTTTAAGAATATTTCTTTCAACAAAACAGAAGTGGATTTAAAAAAGATGGCTGACAGAATGACCATGAAATGTTCCGAGCTAAGTCATGTTAATGATATACAATATAGAGGTTAGCAATGAAAATTGAAAACGAAAGCTTAATATATCATGACATTAGTCCAACACCTCTCACTTATAAACCCCTAGTAACAGGTCCACCTTTTAAAAAAAAAAATGAGTGCTGTAAAATAAAGAACACGGATTTTCTGAAGTATGAACCTACTGTGTCACCGAGTAGTGAGTGTTCCTTAAGTTGTGAAGCCAATGTTGGTCAGAGTTTATGTCTTTCTCCCACACTAGTAAAGATTTGGAATCGTGTCCATTTCCTCTTGCATATCTTCTGGTTGACAGTTAAAGAGTCATATTCAGAGTGATCTTTACACCAAGCTAAGGTGAATGAAAAAAACAGTAAAAATCACTAGCATAAACAGCTCCGATTAACTATGGGCCTCCTGATGTATGCCCACTCTACCTTTGGCTGGACTCTGTTGGATTTAGTCTGGGATTAGTTTTGAATGAGAATTCTCCATTTATACTCATGGAAAGCAAGTGATGTCACTGCTTGACGATTATAAACGGGGCTTGGAGCCTTGTATTTCAAATACAGGTGTTTTTGTATCCTTAACATCTTGGTTGGTGTGGCAGGTTTTGGCGCATGGTACACTTGGCAAGTCTATGGTCTATGGTTTTAAAAATTAATTCTACAGTTCATTGCAAAATATGGATGTTGCCAGTATTATTATTGGAACAAATGCCAACATTTACACCACATTACCAAATAAAGTGAAGAGATAATTAGGTACAGTGGCACTGTTTAGTTTTTCCATAATGTAATGTCATAAATACTAACATTGATTTTAATACTGACAGTTTCAGCAAGCGCACATTTAATGGCGTGACATTAGTTATATCTAATATGGTTTTATCTAATGATTTTCTCCTATTAGTCAGCAAAGCTGGTTGTCGATGTTGGCAGTGATTTGAGACAAAATTTTGCATTCTCTAATCTTTTACAATGGAATGCATGATTCATTTGTAAATCATAGCTTTACAATCTGAGAGCTACTGCTTTCATAATTTTATGCTCAGTTTTATCACAGGCTGACTATTAAGTCTTAAGTGTGTTTCTTAAAGGGACACCAGAATGATTGATACAAAGATCTGAAAATCAAACACAGTAGTGAAATTGACAATCTTAAAATGATCTTTTTCTAATGTAAATCCAAGCATTTATTATGCTCCTTGCTGTGAACAGTTGGCTGAGCAGGACCATTATTTCTGGCTTCCCGCCAAGGTTTTGAGTTTTTTGTTGATACCAGTGTGAAATGAAACTGGTCAAAGTCACTTAAATATGTATTGCAGCCATGGATTAAGAGATTCCTGGAGATGTAGTGTAATAAAAATCCGTAGCTTGAATGACATGACTGAAAGGAGGAGTCAGCAGAGGCCCAGAAGATCGGAGACATAGCATATTAAACTATGTCATAACGCAGCCCCAAAACACTGCATCGACAAACTGTACGTGGAGGCTGTGGTCAGATTTTGGCTTTTACATCAGTAGAAGGTCAATAAGTGAAGATTTTTATATAAAACGTTTGAGAGATCAGAGCCAGGGACTGATTGTCAGATTCCTAAGAAGTTCCCTGGAGAATTCCTGCACACATAAATTCCTTTTTGGAAATTTTCCAGCATGGAAGCTAAACTCCTCTCGAGAAATGAAGGGCCAACTTTGTATTATTTTGTTGGGAGTGTTACAGTCTACCCATGGCTTGTAATCATCCTTGTTGAGAGTAAACGAATAACGTTTTCTGGAAACAACTACGTTTGTCAAAGAGAAAACATTCTTATAAAAAGGTGCAACTAGAATAATTTATGAGGTGAAATGACCAATTTTAGTTCCATTTGTGAAAAAAATCTACATAACCCTAGTCATGAGAAAAACCTTATTTATGGGTTAATATGTTCACCAAGTTATTCACTTTGCTTGGTTATACATTCTTCATTAATAAGAAATCAGTATTGTAATTTGTGCATTTATTGTTGCATGGCAGCCCTATAAGTAATTTTAAAAAACCTCAGTTCGACAAATCCAATCAGTAATTCAGGTGAAAATTCTTTACTCAGAGATGGTTGAAATCTGGACTTGCTATCACATGGGCTAATTAAGATCAGTGCATAGATCCTTTTAAGTGGAAGTTAACTTCCTCTCTGCCAGGTGTGATGTGGGAGAACTGGAGAATTGCTAACATTGTACCTATTTGCAAGGTAAGGATAGACCATGTCAGTTTGCCTAACCTTAGTAATCGGAAAAAGTTTGAAACAAAAATCTGAGCAACATTATAAATCTTCATTTAGACAGTCATGTTAATCAAGGGCGGTAAGCAAGGATTTGATAATCACAGGCAATATATGCTCGTTGGATTGCATATTTCTGAGGAGGTAACTCTTCATGGATACAAGCCTTTCCAATCCTTAAAGAGTTGAAGCCTATAAGCCTTTTAACTATGGCTCAAATGGCAGATTTGGTGGAAATATAAAAGCCTTTGGGATTCAAGGGCAAACGGCAAGCTGGATCCAAAATCAATGCAGCGGCAGCAACCAAAGGGTAATATTTGATAGGTGTACTTGTGAATAGAAACCTGCTTCCAGTGGGATTCTTTTTCCAGATCTGGCTCTGGTCTCCTTGCTTTTGATACTGCATATCTTCAAGTTAGATTTAAATATAAGGGGCACAATTTAGAAGTTTGTAGATGATCGCTCATGGGTTGATAAGGTATCAATGAATTTACAGGTGAGTATGAAAAGTAACAAAATTTCTCCAAAAGTTGGAGAAGTGTGAAGGAATGCTTGGAGATTGTAAACAATAAAAGAAAATACACAATAAACTGTAGTCACCAAAAAGCAAAAAGGAACAGAGGAACCTTGAAGTGCATATCCACAGATCTCTGAAGGTCAAAGATAGATAGATAAATTGGTTGAGAATGCATAAAGGATACTTCCCTTTGTGTACCTAGGCATAGAAATAAGACTGTGGATGTTAAGCTATAAGTGCATAAATACTAGCTAGGCCACTGTGAGAGTATCACCAACAGTCTTGGTCACATTACAAGATAAATGTGATTGACTTGAGAGGGTACAGAAGAGATTTACAAAAGTGTAGTCAGGAATGGAGAATTTTAGCCATGCAGAAATGTCAGATGTGCTGGAGTTAATTTGTGATGAAGGAGGCTGAAGGGAGATTTATTTGAGATCGACAATATTATCTTCTACAGGGTATGAGTCAGAAGGGCTTGTTACCTTTAGCAGAGAGATCAATAACTAGAGGTGGATATTTAAAGAGATCAATCATAGGGGAACTGAAGAGAAAACCTTTCCCCAGAGGGCACAGGGGGTCTGCCTGGAAGAATGGATAGTAGCAGAACCCCCATAATATTAAAAAAAAACTTGGATATTTACCTGCAGCATTGTAAGATGAAGAGCACAGATCAATCGCTAACAAATAGGATTAGGCTAGATTGCCCTTGCTCAGCTGGTGTAATGACAGGAGGGGCTGATACCAGGGATGTTGTGATGCGGTGGTAATATTACCAGGCTAGTAACATCCAGACCCTTGGTTTGATGGGAATATGGGTTCAAATCTCAACATGGAAGAAAGTGAGATTTTAGTTCAATAAGAATCTGGGATCAAAAACTAGCCTCATAGCAACCACTGTCATTTAAAAAACACAAACACACACATCTGATTCACAGTTGTACTTAGGGGAGGAAATCTGCCATTCTGATCTGATTTGGCCTACATGTAACTCCAGACCCACAGCAATGAGATCAACTCTTAACTACCTTCTGAAATAACCCTAACAAGCCACTGGATAGACAGTAAACGTTGGCTGAGCCAGTGACACATGCATCCCATGAACAAATTAAAAACAAAATCCTTTCCCTGTGTCATATTTTTTCTAATTTTTAGAAGTCTTTGTGGTAGGAAGGAGCAGAAAGACATTTTGAAAATTAGATGAAAGCAAATAGGAAGGGTTTCCCATGAAGTGTGAACCCTGGCATCAGTCAAATACCCTTTTTTTATTTCCTGCAAATTCTAGAATTCCTTATCGTTCCTGTAATTATAGTTCTCAAAATATAGAATCAGCATTCATTCTAAATCTTATCATAATTTGGCACAGGATTTCATTCAAACAACATGGTTGTTAATTGCCTCCCAGTGTACCAGGAAAGAGACTTAAAAGCAGCCAGATGGTTCTGACAGGAATTATCTTGACACTTCAAACTCCCCCTAATTCCAGGTGGAGCAATGCAGTCCTCTTGCCAAGGTCTGAGTGGGTCCTGTAGGTCACAGCTGCACACTCCCACCCACCTGTGGTCCGAGCTCATTCCCTACGCAGGATGTGACAGATGGAATGGGCTCACAACTGCATTGGAAAGTTCATAGGAGGCTTTTCAGTCGCTGCAACTGGTGAGCTTCAGTGCAGCAACTGCACATAGAGCCAACAATTGTTCCATAGACAGAAGGGAGGAGAAGTGAGAACACCTCTGTTTTGAAACATTGGGTCACTTACAGTCATAGAGCCATACAGTACGGAAACAGACCCTTTGGTCCAAATTGTCCATGATGACTAGATTTTCTATATTAATCTAGTCCCATTTGCCAGCATTTGGCCATATTCCTCTAAACCCTACCTACTCATGTGCCCATCCAGACGCCTTTTAAATGTTGTAATTGTACCAGCCTCCACCACTTCCTCTGGCAGCTTATTCCCTACGTGCACCACTCTCTGTGTGAAAAAGTTACCCCTTAGGTCCCTTCTAAATCTTTCCTCTCTCACCTTCACCCTATGCCCTCTAATTTTGGACTCCTTCACCCTGGGGAAAAGACCTTGTCTATTTACACTATCGATGCCCCTCATGATTTTATAAACATCTATAAGGTCAGTCGTCTTCCTTTGATGCTCCAGGGAAATTAGCCCCAGCCTATTCAGCCTCTCCCTATAGTTCAAACACTCCAAGCCCGGCAACATGCTTGTAAATCTTTTCCGAACCCTTTCAAATTTAATAACATCCTTCCTATAGCAGGGAGATGGGAATTGCAAGCAGTATTCCAAAAGTGGCTAGCCAATGTTCCTTTATTCTTTTATCCTTTATTCATTCACAGGATGAGGGCATCGCTGGCTCGTCAGCATTTATTGCCCATCCCTAATTGCCCAGCGGGCAGTAAGAGCCAACCACATTGCTGTGGTTCTGGAGTCACATGTAGGGCAGACCAGGTAAGGATGGCAGTTTCCTTCCTTAAAGGACATTAGTGAACCAGATGGGTTTTTCCTGACAATTGACAATGGATTCATGGTCATCATTAGATTCTTAATTCCAGATATTTATTGAATTCCGATTCCACCATCTGCTGTGATGGGATTTGAATCCTGGTCCCTAGAATGTTACCTGGGATCTGGATTAAAAGTCCAGTGATAATACCACTAGGCCAACACCTCCCCCACACAGTCACAACATGACCTCCCAACTACTATGCTCAATGCACTAATCAATAAAGACAATCATACCAAATACCTTCTTCACTATCTTGTCTACTTGTGACTCCACTTCCAAGGAATTATGAACCTGCACTCCAGGGTCTCTTTATTCAGCAACAGTCTCCAGGACCTTACCCATTTAGTGTTAAGCCCTTTCCTGATTTGCTTTTACGAAATACAGCATCCCACATTTATCTAAATTAAACTTGATGTACCACTCCTCGGTCCATTGGCCCATCAGCTCAAGATCCCGTTGGACTCTGAGGTAAACTTCTTCACTGTCCACTATATCTCTAATTCAAGTGTTGTCTGCAAACTTACTAACCA
>JAHRHZ010000082.1:10381920-10403762 GCA_024137785.1 Ginglymostoma cirratum | reverse complement strand
TTTATGTAAATGATGGAAAACAGTGGACCCAGCACCAATCCTTGTGGCACACCGATGGTCACAGGCCTCCAGTCTGAAAAGCAACCCTCCACCACCACCCTCTGTCTTTTACCTTCGAGCCAGTTCTGTATCCAAATGGCTAGTTCTTCCTCCATTCCGTGTGATTTAACCTCGCTAACTAGTCTACCATGAGGAACCTTGTCGAAAGCCTTACTGAAGTCCATATAGCTCTACCCTCATCAATCCTCTTTGGTGCTTCTTCAAAAAACTGTGAAACGGTAGATGGTTGGTACTAGTGAATAGAACCAGTACAGGTATGATGGGCTGAATGGTCACCTTCCCTGCTTTAACAGTTCTATGATCCTGAAAAGTAACTGTTCTGCACTCTCTGCATCTTGTTGGGGAAATTATTCTGTTGTTATTGTGAAATGTTGCTGTAATTTTAGTCACCCAGTTAGTTTGCTGTAGTTTGTAGGAACTCAATTCAATAAAGCTCTGTAAATGGACTTGCAACTTGCTGAGTAAAAACTGTTTGTTGCAAATCCAGCCCAGTTTTGCTTCCAATTATCGCTGGGGTCTCAAAAAATTTACAATTGAATGGGGTCTGTTATGATCCTAGACCAGACCGCCATTTTTATGTCATGATCTGCTTTGGAATAATTAACCTTTAGTTTTAAAATAGACAGAAGTTGAGACTCAAGAGACTTAATAAAAAAAGAGCCACAAGATTTGAACAAATGACAATAAACTTGGAACGAGTTAAAACAATGACTTATTGGAAACTTGGCTATGAGCCCATCCTTATTGGTCAAAATTAGGTGGTAATAGGACAAATAAAGAAGGAAAAGATGCGTCAGAGAAAGTGAATATGGGGAAAGCAGTCTCATCACCAACACCAAATATGAGACGAAGTTTGTGATCTGAAAATATTGAGCTGTTGAGTTCTGAAGGTTGTATTGTGCCTAAACGAAAGATGAGGTGCTGTTCCTCAAGCTTTTGTTGAGGCCAATGACAGAGGGGTCAGAGTGGGAGTGGGCTGGACAATTGAAATGATAGGCACTGGGAGCTTGATGTGATATGTTTTGCAAAGGGTCATCCAATCTGCGTTTGTCCTCCCAATGTGGAAGAGGCCTTTTGGAAAATACAATTCAAGAGTGAACTATACGGTAAATGGAAAAGCCCTGGGGAAAATTGATGCACAGAGAGATCTGGGTGTTCAGGTCCATTGTACTCGGAAGGTGGCAATGAAGGTGCATAGAGTGGTCAAGAAGGCATACTGCATGCTTTCATTCATCAGACAGGGTATTGAGTACAAGAGTTGGCTGGTCATGTTACGGTTGTAAAGGACTTTGGTTCGACCACATTTGGAATACTGCGTACAGTACTGGTCACCACATTACCAATGCTTGGCTTGCTATGTTCATCCAGCTCTACACCTTGTTATCTCAGATTCTCCAGCATCGGCAGTTCCTACTATCTATGTACCAAAAGGATGTAGATGCTTTGGAGAGGGTGCAGACGAGGTTCAGCAGGATGTTGCCTGGTATGGAGGGCACTAGCTATGAAGAGAGGTTGAGTAGATTAGGATTATTTATATTAGAAAGACGGAGGTTGAGGGGGGTCATGATTGACGTCTACAAAATCATGAGAGGTATAGACAGGGTGGATAGCAAGAAGTTTTTTCCCAGCGTGGAAGACTTAATTACTAGGGGTCACGATTTCAAGGTGAGAGGGGAAATGTTTAAGGGAGATACGCATGGAAAGTTCTTTACGTAGAGGGTGGTGGGTGCTTGGAATGCGTTGCCAGCGGAGGTGGTAGAGGTGGGCACGATAGCATCATTTAAGATGTATCTAGACAGATGCATGAATGGGCAGGGAGCAGAGAGAGACGGATCCTTGGAAAATAGGCGACAGGTTTAGATAGAGAAACTGGATCAGCACAGGCTTGGAGGGCCAAAGGGCCTGTTTCTGTGCTGTAAATTTTCTTTGTTCTTTGTCATCAGCTGATGTAAAAGACTAAATTGAATGAAACAGAATGTTTGGAGCCTTGGACGGGGAGGGAGGAGGAACCCAAAGATCAGTTATTACAGATCTTTGTACAAACAGGTGGAGTGGGAAGGAGGTGGTGTGTGTGCTAAGAGACCAGAGTGTTGTGGAAGGAAGGGTTTTGTCCAGATTGCAGAAAAGCAGGGGTAGGTATGTTGAGTGATGACATCTCACTAGAAATGGCACAGGGTGTTTTGTAGAATGAGGAGGTTAGTGGGGTAGATGGTGAGGACAAGGAGAACCCAATTAATGTTTTGAGAGAGAAGGGAAGAAGTGGAGGTTGAATACAAGATGTAGAAAAAAAAAGTCCACCATTTATTTTCTGGCTGAAGGAAACCAAATCCATCATACTCTCATCACTCCGTAGTCAGAAGAAGGCTGGGTTTTTGATAGTGATTAAGAAGTGGAGTTTCAAAGGGAGTTATTTCTGCAAAAACTGAATACGCATAGTACAAGATACCATTTATTCTGAGACCAGAATAAGGCACGAATACAGGAATACAGTGGGAGAAAGCATAATTCAAACCATATACTACGTGTAAACGTGCTTTAGAGTCATAGGATCATACAGCACGGAAACAGACCCTTTGACCCAACTTGTCCATGCTGACCAGGTTTCCTAAACTGAACTAGTCCCTTTTGCCTGCATTTGGCTCAAATCCCTCTCAACCTTTCTTATCCGTGTACCGGTCCAAATGTCTTTTAAATGTTGTAATTGTACTTGTCTCTACCACTTCCTCTGGCAGCTCATTCCAAATACGTGCCACCCTCTGTGTGAAAAAGTGGCCTCTCAGACCTCTTTTAAATCTTTCCCCTCCCATCTCAAATCCATTCCCTCTAGTTTTGGACTCCCCTACCCTGGAGAAAAGACCTTGGCTATTCACTTTATCTATACTCCTCATGTTTTTATAAACCACTACAAGGCCCCCCCTCAGCCTCCTAAAATCCAGGGAAAAAAAAATCCCAGCCTATACAGTCTCTTCTTATAACTCAAATCTTCCAGTCCCAGTAACATCCTTGTAAATCCCTTTTACACCCTTTCCAATTTAATAACATTCTTCCTATAGCAGGACAACCAGAATTGTATGCAGTACTCCAAATGTGGCCTTACCAATATCTTGTACAGCTGTAACATTATGTCCAAACTTCTGTACTCAATGCTCTGACTGATGAAGGGAAGGCTGCCAAACACTGTTTTCACCACCCTGCCTGCTTGAGAGGTGAGTTTTAAGGAACTAATCCCCTGCACCCCTAGGTCTCTCTGTTCGACATGACAGATTCCAGTGCAAATAATATTTACATCAATTCATTGACCTAATACTACACATGTAGGGAGACTAATGTACTGCTTCTATTGACAGTTGTACCAACCCTGTACCTTATACTTAATTCATTTGAAAAATGTGGATAACATCTGAAAAAATGGCAAAAAAGCTTTTTCTTAGTTATGTTCTGTTTCTGCTCCAAGGTCTTTGTCCATACAAAAAAAATGGATTCCGAAAGCCATTTGGAATGAACAGTCCTAAGATGTTGCTAGGAAGTGAAATATGTTGCTTTCCATCATGCTGTGGTGCCATTTTTAGACTAAATGAGGCTAAAAAATTCAGTGCCAAACTGATACACTGTAGGTGAACATGTTCAGGAGTTCTCATTTATGTATTCCTTTATGATTTGCAAACAGTGTCAAACAGAAAGTTTTATTCTGTGAAAGTTGGCCAGGAGGAGCATTAAATTGAGATGAAGAATTTTCAGTCACATGTTGAACTTCTTGGGGTGAATTCACCACATTATTTAGGTTTTGCAAATTGGGGCCATCTGTGCTGTTTCGGAATTTTGCACGGTCTCCCCCAGTGGACATGCACTTTACAATGGAACTGCAATCATTTTGGAATGTTAATGTCAGCCAAAGACCAGCAGGCACTCTCCAGAAGAGTAGGCCAAGGCTGTGGTCTGAGATAAGCGACACAGTACTTTCTATGTTCATAATGTCCATTCATAGCACCTTGGAGAGACTGTTTATATTCTATCTATCATCAGTGCAAATCTCATTATAACAGTCATAATTTGTAATGCAATAATTCATTTGTGATAATACAATGCAAATTTGAATGCTTCAATGAGGGAATCCAGTGCTAAAGGGCTTTGCAGCTCCACTGTACCGACCACAATACTATTCCTGTCCTGGTGAGTGGGTGAATTTGTATTGTCGATATTTGCATGATTTATCGTGCACACTGTAGGTGCACCATGTAGCTGAAAGATGCAAGGTACCCTATAGTCTGCTTTCAGTTTCGTTGCATTTATTCACAAGGAATCTGCCTATCTCAGTAGGAAACTATTAATTAATTCACGACTCATGATTCATGTGATTTCTGTCTCATTAAATGTGCAACCTTTGCTTTAAGGATGGCTTAGTATGTTGCTTGGTTTAGTGCCAAGGAATATACAGTAGTCCAGGAAGTTTTCAAGTGTAATACTTGCTTCTTGCTACATGGGATGATCTGAGCTAGGTGGCACTAGTAACTCCACAATGCCATCATAGCCTCAGGCTGAAAGATGAGGAAATTCTGGTGGAGTCTGTGCCTCTGATTGATATCCTGTTACGTAAACATTTACGTATAGCAGAACGGAATGGCATAGCATCAGGCAATGATATCCCAAACCCTTAATACTAGGCTCACATGTGAAGATTTGGCCTACTTGGATGAAAGAATGGAGTTAGGTTGTAGATATGAGATAACAAGGTGTAGAGCTGGATGAACACAGCACGCCAAGCAACATCAGAGGAGCAGGAAGGCTGATGTTTTGGGCCTAGACCCTTCTTCAGATATGCTCGCCAAGCCAGAAGGTTTGGTTGCAAACATTTCATCACTCTGCTAGGTAACATTATCAGTGCGCCTCTGGTGAAGCTTCGGCGTTCTGTCCTGCTTGTTATTTATGTGCCTCAGTTTGCTGGGGTGGTTGGTATCACTTCCGGTTCTGTTTCTCAGTGGTTTGTACACAGGGTCTATTTCAATGTGTTTGTTGATGGAGTTCCAGTTGGAATACCAGGCCTCCAGGAATTCCCTAACATGTCTCTGTTTGGCTTGTGTGATTATGGATGCGTTGTCCCAGTTGAATTTGCATCCCTTGTTGTCCTTGTGTAGTGAGACCAGTGAGAATTGGTCGTGTCTCTTGGTGGTTAGTTGCTGCTCGTGCATCCATATTGTCAGTTTTCTTCTGCTTTGGCCTATGTAGTGTTTCTCACAGTCCTTGCAGGGTATTTTGTATATTAGCCCAGTTTTGCTGGTTTTGGGTATGGGATCCTTTATGATCATCAGTAGCTGTTGTAGGGTGGTTGTCGGTTTGTGGGCTACCCTGATACCTAGGGGTCTGAGTAGTCTTGTGGTTATCTCCGAAATGTCCTTGATGTATGGTAGGGTGATTAGTGAGTCTGGTCGTATTGTGAGTTCCTGTTGTGGTCTGTGTTGGAGGTAATGGAGGATTGTGCTTTTTGGGTATCCATTCCTTTCGAAAACTCCGTATAGGTGCTTTTGTTCTGCTTTGCAACTTGGATTTATGCAAAGCAGAACAGGAGCACCTATACGGAGTCTTCAAAAGGAATGGATACCCAAAAAGCACAATTTGTTGTTATCTCCAAGACAGACCACAACAGGAAGACACAATATGACCAGACTCACTAATCACCCACCGTACATCAAGGACATTTCAGAAATGACCACAAGACTACTCAGACCCCTTAGTATCAGGGTAGCCCACAAACCAACAATCACCCTATGACAGCTGCTGATGAATATAAAGGATCCCATACCCAAAACCAGCAAAACTGGGTTAATATACAAAATACCATGCAAGGACTGTGAGAAACGTTAAATAAGCCAAGGCAGAAGAAAATTGACAATGAACACCAACTGGTTACAAAAAGACACAACTCACTCATCTCAATCCACATAGACAAGGAGAACCACTACTTCGACTGGGACAACAAGAAGATCCTGGGACAGGCTAGGCAGAGACAAACATTAGAATTCCTGGAAGCATGGCACTCCACGAAGCCTGTTATTAATAAACACATTGAACTCGACTCATATACTTTCCACTATGAAGGAAACCCGGACATGAGACAACCCATCTCAATGGACCCCAGAGTTTAAAAAACAGGTGGGAAAACACACCAATGCTTCGTCGGAGGCTGCACTGAAGATGTTACCAAGCACGGTAATGAAACGTCTGCAAAACACCAAACCAGCTCGACGAGCCAACCAACCTCAACATCCACAACCCGAGCTACAGATCTACTCCAAAACCTTAGATTTGACAATATAGATACATGAACACCAACTAACCACCAAGAGACACGACCAATTCTCACTGGCCTCACTACACAAGGACAACGAGGGATGCAAATTCAACTGGGACTACGCATCCATAATCACACAAGCCAAACAGAGACACGTTAGGGAATTCCTGGAGGCCTGGTATTCCAACTGGAGCTCCATCAACAAACACATTGAATTAGACCCTGTGTACAAACCACTGAGAAACAAAACTGGAAGGGATACCAACCACCACAGCAAACCAAGGCATATAAATAATATGAGGGCCAGAACACTGATGTTTCACTGGAGGCGCACTGACGATGTTGCCTAGCAGGGTGATGAAACATTTGCAACCAAATCCACCGGCACGGCAAGCATGTCTACAATCTCATCCACAACTCGAGCTACAAATTTTCTCCATAACTTTAATTACTTTAGTTACTTTGTTGCTTGTGGAGACATATCTAGCATGAGGCTTGAGGATCAAGAAAGGAGTGATGAATATGTATTCACCATTGGTGCCCTACAGATTAGTTGGACATAACAGGATCTTCCAGATGTTTTCCATTTGTTTCAGTGGGAAAAATGCCCTGAACCATTGAAAACTGCTTGAACTTTAACTTTGCCATTTCTGTTTCCAATGAAAACAAGTAGCCACGCAATGTCGACATCAACATGTACTGAGTATATTCTTGGAAATAAAGAGCCAGCATTTCTTATCAGAATAGCTTTTATACACATTATAAAAGCCAAGTTTTCCCTTAACTTAAGTCATTGTGTGTGTGTGTTAACCAAAGATTGCACAAATGTGCACCAATGGAACACCAAATTGACTGTTGCATTCGTTAAATGTTAAGAATTAAACAATTGTGAAGTTAATATTGCTGATTAGATTGGTGCCATTACCTTGTACTTTAACTCAAACCATTGTTTTTAAGTAAATCTATAGGAAAAGAGCAAGTTTCTTGGGGTGAGATTTTATCCAGAATGAAAGTTACATTGCATGCTCTGACTTTCAAGGCACGTAGAATTATTTGTAAACCACCATTAGTGGGAAATGATCAGCAACAGTCCAGCAGTTTACCAGTAAATATCACTTACATCATAACCCAGAGATCAAAGGGCAAGTCTCAGGGGTGTCTCATGCTTGGATCTGCTTACATTTATTTCACTGTATTTCAACCTCACTATGTCTCAAGTCTCTGGAGAAATAATATTTTGTGACAAAATTTAATCATGGATAATATTTGTACATTAAATGAACTGCTTCTTCAATTTAATTGATGGATGTATATCTGCCATTACATGCAGCAATCAAATTGAAGAGTTCATATAATTATCACAAACTTCAAATTTAAAGTTGTGAATGTTTAATCTCATCAGGTGAAATAAAAAAAATTGGATCACTGCCTTAAACTTACTTAAAGGAATCCATGATATTTTAAATGCATTTACTGGCACTGTGAAAATCCACAGAGTCCAGAATGCATTTCCATCGCATCTGGTGTTCAGAAACACAATGACATTGCGGCTGTATTATGTCTATGTCTCAGAGCCAATGCAGACACCTAAGGGTGGGCAAAGAGCAGGCATAGACTTCTAGGCCAGAAGTGTGTCACCTTGTCTAAAGAGGCATCATTTACCCATGACTGAAGCAAGAACTAACTTCTGTGCAAGTAAGGGTACAAACACATATTTGAAGTTCCTGATGAACTTGTTCTGTCTAATATATCATTGCGCGTATCATTTTGTTCTTGAGCTTATCATCCCCATTTATTTCAAAGGTTTTCTGTTGTAAGACTCTTATTCTTTAACATCTGTGTTAAAAAGCTAAGGCTGATTCTCCTTTCTACTCTGATCTTCTGACTATTAATCTGTAAACCCTTGTATATCAAAATTTGAAACTTAAACTACTCTGCCATTATGAATTACTTATCTGAATTAATTATGTTTATTGTTCTCAAATAAGTTGTCTCATTGTCAGTCTCTGTTTTCCTCAGGTTGGCCTAGCCTTAGGCCCATGTGATGAACTTTGAGTTACAGTTTGCACCTGGGTCTGGTACCAAAAAAAAATGTAAATATATAAACGGAAAGGTCCATTACCTTGTTTCTATGAAATCTCTCCTGAGTAAGTTAGTTGCCATTGCAGCCATAGGTAAAGTAATGTGTGAATATCAAACACTATAATTCACATTTGTAATTACCCATAGTGAATGATATAGGAGAATACCATTGTAAATAATTGTCCTTGTAGATTCTGAGGAAGAGTCACCGGACCTGAAACGTTAACTCTGATTTCTCTGCACAGAAGCTGGCATATCTGCTGAGCTTTGCCAGCATTTTTTGTTTTTGCTTCAGATTTCCAGCATCTGTAGTTCTTTCAGCTTTGTTCTTGAATATTAATGTGCTTACAAGAAATTCCTCTTTCGGTTATTTTAATGGAGATTTTAACATTAGTTATTCGAATTGATTGATGCCTCATAAATGAACTGAGAGAGGAACATCTGATGAATATTTGATTATTTGGCATTTGTCTATCAGAATTCTATGGTGAACATTTTTAAAATACGTTGACAAGTATCGTTAATAATAGGTGGTTTTTATTAGGTGACATATCCCTGCATTTCGGTTATTTGTATTTTCATCTCAGAATTTAAAAAAAAATTGTGGGTTCAAGCCTGAAAGTTTGTATCTACAGTGGCACCTTACTGCAGTACTGAAGTCAGTGATGCAATCTCTGATGTGAAAACTTGTTTCCAGGCCAAAGCTGATTATTCCAGTTTTTCAAATAACTTCAAACATTTTGTGGTATTATTAGAAAAGTAAGGAGTGTTCTGAATGCTGTTATCACAATTTCTCATAACTCACTAAACACACATTAACAGAGATCTCAGTACTACACACAAAATTACTTTTTATTTGCTCATGTAATAACGAGCCCTTCTGTGTAATGTACATTCAGAAATTTCTGAGAGACATGTTGAGGGGTTTGAAGATTTTTCTTCATTGATATCTTCAGTAAAGTAATACTACTGATTTAGGATCATGGGAATGAGATTGAGAGATAGAGGTCACAAGAAAGCATACTATTTAAAGCGGATCACTATGAGGTTAATATTTTCCTGAGATAACAGTCCTGAGTTTGGGAGGATCTTTTGAGTTAAGATCTGTGGTGCATTTGCTGTCCAGTAGATTGATGATGTATGGAATCTTAAATGAAAGGTGTTGTCAGTTATGATGTTGTATAATTTCAGGATAGAAAGATTTTGTCTGTTGCCGAGTGTTAGTGATTTTGTAAGCAATGTAGGATAGAACCTGCGAAAATTGGAGGAAAGCAGTTGTCAGAGAGACAATAGCAGCATTGTAGGAGAAACAGCAGTGGTGAAAGTGGGAGAAAGCAATGGTCATTGTTTCATTTATTGTGGGATATGGAGACTCCATATATTGTATTAGATAAAGGTTCTGAAAGGATTAATGTTGATGATGCAGCTCTGCCCAATCTGATGATGTCACACAGTTTTGGTGGAGAAATAGTTAGTTTTTCACGAGGTTCTGATGGAGACAGATATGATATACCTGGCTCCTGACCGTTGTAATTATGCCTAACTGATTGTACCTATTGCTATATCTTGTTGTGTAGGATAAGTGCCTCTTCTTGTTAAGACTCTCTGGTGGTCCATCCTCAACCATTTAGAGTTAGACAGTCCATTAAGCTGTACCTCAAAAGGTGTGGTTGGTAGTGGGGAAATCCACTAACTACGACCTGCCAGTGGTGAGAATTTTACCCAGTATTGCAGGCAACATGCTTCAAGCTAGAAAGTCTGCACTTTGCACATCAGCATATTGAAGTGTTAAAGTTTGAAGACCTCGAGAAAAATATTTCTAATGGACAAATCTCTTTTAGTGTTACCTTTTGCATATTCTTGATCTATTTTGCTCCACCAGTGATGGTTGTGTCTTCAGCTGCCTGGGAGTTTTAACCTTTGGAACACCCTTGCTAGATATTTCTAGCTCTCCTTCATTAAGACGTTGCTTAAACCTACTTGTTTGACCAAGTTTTGGATTGAATGTTCTATTTCACCTTGTTGTCTCTATGTCTTGTTGATAAAATTAATGTGAAGCACCTTTGAAAGTTTTACTACATTCCAGGCCATATATAAATATGTGTTATTACTGCTGATGTCACAATTATTGTGGGCACTCATTCAGCCAAATCAAAACCCACCTCTAGGCTTTTGCTATACAAAATGTGAACTTTCATTTCAAATTATTTAATTATCATTATAATACTAGATATTACCATTGTTGTGCGAGTATAGGTGTATTTGTTGGAAGTGCATCCTTATTTTACAAGTTTTTTAATGCTTTTCCCAATCAGTTAACCTACTTTGTCAAGGCCACCTTTACCATCTGACACCTAGTCATTTGTTAATGTAGCAAAAAAGGTTGATGCTACAGCAGAAAGCAGCTTCCCGGTCAGTGATTTTGAGATTCACATTACACAGAGTAGGAAGCCTTGATTTCACTGTTTCTGGCCAGATGGCAGGTGCTATAGGAAGAGAACTATTTGACACCATGGTAATTTGTAGAATGACCTCTGACTTGACTTCACTCGCTCACTACTTGGAATCATAATTTCAGACCAGTGTTAGCACTGACTAAATGAAAAGAATGTAAACACACACCGATGAACATCTAAAGGCTGTCTGGATCGGGGCATCCTTAATTTGCCATTCAGAACTGTTAATCTTGGCTGATGGTGCCTTGGCAACAAAGTGACTGGCCAATATTTACTCTTCAGCTAAAATTCATATTGTCTGGCCATTACCATGTCACTGTTAGTGAGTAGTTGTGTGAAAATCAACTGCTGTCTTTCCTACAGTAAGTACTTCATGAGCTGTAAAAATGCATTGGGATGTTGAGAAGATGTCAAAAGGCAATATATAAATCCAGTTCTGAAGAAGGGTCACTGAACTCGAAATGTTAACTATAATTTCTCTCCACACATGCTGCCAGACCTG
Source organism: Ginglymostoma cirratum (assembly GCA_024137785.1). Classification (NCBI taxonomy): domain Eukaryota; kingdom Metazoa; phylum Chordata; class Chondrichthyes; order Orectolobiformes; family Ginglymostomatidae; genus Ginglymostoma; species Ginglymostoma cirratum. Next base: position 10,392,376 of record JAHRHZ010000082.1, on the reverse strand, counting down.
CTGTGTTCCTCCTGCAACTTCTGTTTTTGGTACAAATCCAAATTTTAAGGCTGGAGTGCATAATTTCCCTCCACTTTAGCATTTTAATTGAAAGTTGACAAATCTCTGTCAAAGTTTTAATTCTTATCCTTGTGCCCCTTTAAGGGCCTGTTGAATTAATTAATTTGTTTAATTAGTTCTTTGTTCAACAGAAGAAATCCAAATCTTTGTTTCATAATTATCCATACTATGAGAAGTCTGAAGAGCACTGGGCTAATTTTCCAACAGCAGTGTGGACATTAATCATATTTTGGTTGACTATCTGTCTATTCTCTTCCTTAATGGGATTTCCTTGTTGGCTGGGACAATAATAGATGAACAAACTATTAATTCTGACTTATATGCATGTGAACACCAAAAGACTTGTATGTCATCTGCATTTAAAGCCCTGTCTATTTGTTTATAGTGTTCTACATTATGTCTATAATCTCATTTGTAATGAGAAAATGATAATCTCACTGAAATGCCAAAGGGATTTTGTATCAGTTGTGAGAGAGTATCAAATCAAGTAATCAGACTAAGACTAAGGGAACCAGTGCAAGGATTTTTAATTCTAGTGGTCAATTTTATTCAGTTCAAAACTGACGACGAGCTGCTATGTGATTTGGACTGAGTTCCCAAGAGGAAGGCTTATTAAAAGAAATATTGCTCTGTGTCTAATCCATGATGTACATCTGATGTAACTGCTTAATACTTGCATTAAAAAATGTGCTTAAGGGAATTTATGTTTCTTTGTTCTTTGTGATCACATATCAATAACCAACTAATCATATGTATTTTCCACCAGTCCTCAATATTGTACTCTCATTGTGAGTCCTGCCAGCTGGAAGCAAAATTTTGTATCATTACCCCATGAATGTAGGAGTAAATTGAGAGTTCAATCCTTCACCCAAAATCATCATTCCTTTTAATAACTGTTGAAACAACTCTGAGCTTTAGCTGAGTGTTGCTAGATGTGGCATAATTTATACTCTCGCTACCAGTGTCAACATAGAGTGAGTGCAAATATCAGAGGAATATAATGGTTTTCTCACCTATTTCAACATTTTGCATTGACTCTTGTCTTGTCAAGGTATTCTGACTATGCTATCATGAACTCTTAATTCTCAGCTCAAACTACGTTGACGGACTTTGCAGAAAGGGTTGTCCAACAGTAGCAATCTTTATTGAACAGTGGGTAGCATCTGCTTTGACTTGAAGCTGGGTACAAATTGGTCAGGCTTAAAACCCTTTATAACTGGCACGGTGAAGAAGACTTTCATTCCATCAGTCTAATCTGGATTCTTATCCAAGTTCTAGAGACATAAGACCACTGCAGTATTCCTTCACCAATGGATGAAGGAATCTTGTTTCTCATTCAAAATAAACCAAAGAACAGAATATTTATTTTTGGCTTTCTTCTTTAAGTCATGTACTCCAATCCTTAACTTGCAAAGGCAGCTGGATGTGAAGAATGTGAAGGGTAGAGCAGTAAAGAGAGAAAGGACAGACAAAAACACAGTGAGAATGATTGAAGGTCTGACTTCTGACTTTTTAAAGGCAAAATAATTGATGATCTGTTAGCTGAGAGTGTGCAGTTCAGAACTTTCATTCATTTAGTTTTTCTTCATTTCTAGAAAATGACCGCATAATAGAAAATAAATGTTGCAGTTTTGAAGTAGGGCACTTAAATCATTGTAATGTATTTGTAAATGCATTTTAATTCTTAATGCCTTGTAAGATTGCCAAACTGTACAGAATATTATTATTTATGTTGTAGCTTTAAGTCAGTGAACCCCTAGAGGAGTATAAGAGCAGTAAGAGCACATGTAAGAGGGAAATCAGGAGGGCAAAAAGGGGACATGAGATAGCTTCGACAAATAGAGTTAAGGAGAATCCAAAGAGAATCTGTAAGTACATTAAGGGCAAAAGCGTAACTACGGAGGGAATAGAGCCCCTTAAAGATTAACAGTAGAACCTCAGGAGATGGGTGAGATACTAAATGAATATTTTGCATCAGTGTTTACTGGGGAAAAGGACATGGAATATAGAAACTTAGGGAAATAACAGTGATGTCTTGAAAAGAGTACATATTACAGAAGAGGAGGTGCTGGAGGTCTTAAAACACGTGAAGGTAAATAAATCCTCAGCAACTGATCAGGTATTTCTCAGAACATTGTGGGAAGCTAAGGAAGCAATTTATGGGCCCCTTGCTGTGATATTTCCACTATTGACAGCCACAAGTAAGGTGCTGGAAGACTGGAGGTTGGCTAATGTCGTGCCATTATTTAAAAAGAGCTGTAAGGAAAAGCCACGGAACTATAAAATAGTGACTCTGACATTAGTGGTGGGTAAGTTGTTGGAGGGGATTCTGAAGGATAAGATTTACATGTATTTGGAAAGGCAAGGACTGATTCGGAATAGCCAACTTGGCTTTGTACATGAGAAAGCATGTTTCACTAACTTGATTGAGCTTCTTGAAAAGGTAACGGAGAAAATTGATGACAGCAGAGCAATAGATGTTGTCCATATGGACTTCAGCATGACGTTAGACAAGCTTCCACATGGTAGACTAGTTCATAAGGTGAGATCACACGGAATCCAGGAGAGCTCGCCAATTGGATACAAAATTGGCTTGAAGGTAGGAAACAGATGGTGGTAGTGAGGGTTAGTAAGTTTGCAGTTAACACTAAAATAGCCAGTGTAGTGGACAGTGAAGAGGATTACCTCGGAGTATGACAGGACTTTGATCAGATAGGCCGATGGGCCGATAAGTGGCAGATGGAGTTTAATTTAGAGAATGACAATCCAGGGTAGGATTTAATGTTAGGTAGTTAATGGTAGGACCCTGGGAAGTGTGCAGTACAAAAAGACTTAGGGATGCAGATGCAAAGTTCCTTGAAAGTGAAGTCACAGGTAGGCAGGATATTGAAGAAGGCATTTGGCATGCTTGTCTCCATTCAACAGAACATTGAGGAGAGGAGTTGGGATATCATATTGCAGCTGTACAGGGCATTTGTTAGGCCACTTTTAGAATATTGCATACAATTCTGGTCTCTCTGCTATAAGAAGGATGTAGAGGGTTTTGAAAAGATTTACAAAGATGTTGCCAAGACTGGAGTGTTTGAGTTATGGGGAGAGGCTGAAGAGGCTGTGGCTTTTTGCCTAGGAGTATCAAAGGCTGAGGGGTGACCTCATAGAGGTTTATAAAATCATGAGGGATACCGATAGGGTGAATAGTGAAGGTCTTTTTCTGAAGGTGGGGAAGTCCAAAACTAGATGGCATAGGTTTAAGGTGAGAGGGGAAAGATTTAAAAAAGGACCTGAGGGGTGGTGCATGTATGGAATGAGCTGCCAGAGGAAATGGTGGAGGCTGATACAATTACAACATTTAAAAGTCATCTAGATGGGTATATGAATAGGAAGAGTTTAGAGGGATATGGACCAAATGTAGGCAAATAGGAATTGGTCAGATTGGAATGGCTGGTCAGCGAGGATGAGTTGGAATGAAGGGTCTGTTTCCATGCTGTTTGACTTAATGAATCTATATTAACTGCTGCAATTTAATTATTAAGTATTTAGGTATCACTACTTAAAATATGTTTCAAAAAATAAGGCTTTGTGACAAAGCCCACCAAAGTGCATTAGGAAAGCTGCACACAAAGATCTGACAATCTCTGCGAATTGAATTTCTCCTCTCATAATAAGTTTAAATATTGTGATGATCATATAGAGCTCTTGATGTCGGTGACAGTGATATCAACAATCAGGCAATCACATTCATCCACAGCAAACCAGACAGTCAAAAAAGCATTCACTATCCTTCACTTTTGATTTTTCAGAAAAAAAAGTAAATGACTATGAATGGATTAAGATAGAATTCAAATAAAGATAAACAAACCTGAAAAATATATGATCAAAATACGTGTATTTTTTTGATTACCACAGAGGAATTTGAATTTCATTGAATACAAAACTAGCCTCTTCGGGCCATGTGGTTGAAGTCATAGAATGAGTACAGCACAGAAGTAAGCTTTTTATTCCATCATGTCTGTTCCAGTTCTCTGCAAGATCAACTCAACAAATTCCACTGTCCTGTCACTAAAACTCAGTAATATCTCATTCTATAAAGCTGAAAATTTTCTTCAAACATTTTTGCAATCTATGCCAACACAGGGTCCCTCTTGTGGTGCAGTGGTAGTGTCCTACACCTGGAGTGGAAGACCTGGCTTCAAGTCCCACCTGCTCCAGAGGTGTGTACTAACATCTCTGAACAGGTTGGTTAGAAAATGTAGGGAAATGAAGGTGCAAGTTTATGCTTTTGCCATCACTACCAACACAAAGTCTGGGTCAGGGTAACATGCCCGTGTTACTTGAAAATGGTTGGCAAACACCTAAAATAAAACAGAAAATGTTTGAGACATTAATAGACCTGGTACGTCTAATGAAAGGTCACTGACCTGAACTGATAAGTTTGTTTCTGTCTCCATAAATGTTACTAATTTGCTGAGTAATTCTAGCATTTTCAGCTGTAATCTTCAATTTTTATAGCTCTTATAACAACTTCCTATTAGCCACACTTGGAGAGCAATATGTAGAATTCAGTTGACAGTCTTCATCATCATCATAGAATCCCAACAGTGTCGAAGCAGGGTATTCAGCCCAATTCATCTTACCCAATCCCTATAGCCCTGTATTTTGCATGACTAACCCACCTAGCCTGCACATTCCTGGACACTGTGGGCAAGTTATCATGGCCAACCCACCGAACATACACATCCTTGGACTGTGGGAAGAAACTGGAGCACCTGGAGGAAACTCACACGGACATGCGGAAAATGTGCAAATTCCCAAAGGTGGAATTAAACGCAAGTCCTTTGCACTGTGAGGCAGTAGTGCTAGCCACTGAGCCACCAAGCTGCCCTAAACATTCTGTGAGGGCTGAAGGGAATGCAGCTACAGAGCTTCAAGGTCAGACTACATCAGTTGCTGCATTTCTTTCAATGGTTGAACAAGTTCATTCTTGAAAGGCTGCTGCAAGCGTAGCATATGAAGTCATCCCTTGCTGGTGGTATGAGATGATCTCTGCTGATGCTTTGTGTGCAGGCCTGTGAGATATAAACATCGTTTGAATGTTTTTCTATCTTCAGGTATAACTTTGTTTAATGTGATTGGGTTTATTTGCTTAAAGATTAAAGTAATTCATTTCCTTCAATTAATTAGCAACATTATTCCATTGATGTGTAAACATTTTTGCTCAAAAATTGAGTTATGCATCATTGATGTGTGAAGACGCAAAGTTATTTGTTAATATCTAGTGGCAAGGCTGCTAGAAGAACAATATAAAACACCCCACAATAGCAACGTCTGTGTGTGTATGTGTGTGAATATGATATGCTTGTGTGTATATATATGTGTGCGCATGTGTTTGTGTAAGCATATGTGTGTGTTTGTGTGCACATATTTCCTTCAGAAAACAAGTCACACCCTGCTATTATCAGGGTGTTAGCACACTGCTTCTGCCAAGTGGGAGACCTCAGAATTTGTCCCAGAAATGTTTCCACACATTTAGGTGGCAAAAAATCCCCAAAGCTGGTCCCATCGTACCAGCTACTTCTCCAAGTGTTAGCTGAGAAACCCACTCACAGGTCGAAATTAAGGTGTGGCCACATTTACAGCAAAGTGCTGCCTGCAAAGTTGGAATGGTTTTAAAGAAATTTCCAGCATAGATATTCAATCTTAATTCATAGAATCCCTAGATTCTATCTAGAAGCAGGCCATTCAGCCCATCGAGTCCACACTGACCCTCGGAAGAGCATCCCTCCCAGATTCAACCCCTGCATTTCCCATGGCTAATTCACCTGGGCTGCACAGCCTTAGACACTACGGGCAATTTAGCATGGCCAGTTCATCAAACCTGCATATCTTTGGACTGTGGGAGGAAACCAGAGCACCCGAAGGAAACACGCGCAGATACGGGGAGAATGTGCAAACTCCACATAGACAGTTGCTCAAGGGTGGAATCGAACCCAGGACCCTGGGGCTATGAGGCTAACCACTGAGCTGCTGTGGTGCCCCTTTGTTGTAAAATATTGTGAATTTCGTTGTAAAATAGTTACATTTTAATGCCAGATAACAGCTCAGGAATATGAATTTTGGAATCTTTTAATTTGCTTTGGATGGAAAAAATGAAAGGGCTAAAAATTAGACCATGCTGTCTTTTGAATGTTGGAATCCCAACTTATCTTTTGTTTCCAGCAGGGAGCCTTGTAATTTTTGCGCTGTCGCCTATTTAAGTGATAGGACCGTGCAACCTAGCATGGACTGCACTGCAGGCAGACTACAAGTTCAACAGGAGGCCAAAGATCATGAATTTTAAGGTCACACTTATCGAAGTTATCTTCTGGCTTTTAAAGGCAATCTATTGCTTTTTAAAGGGATCTGCACTGAATCAGAAAAGGCCGCTGATGAGTAATATTGTTCTAAATCTGAACAAGGTAAATGGAAGACTGGAACAAGGAGAGATGTGGCCTTGGAGACATCATTGTTTCAAGTGGAAAGGACAGGAGAGGCCATGTTACTGTGGGTCGTTGGGTTGTGTGGCCAGGAAGCCTGCAAGGCAGATCATCCAGAGCGAATCGGAACAAGAGACAGTGAAGATCAGTGCCTAGAATCTGGCCTCAAATACCTGGCAATGGTGTCAAAAGAGGTTTAATGACCTCAAATGTATGGTAAGCATCAATGAATGCACCTTCACCCATAGACCATACTCATCAAACCACCAACCTTTCACATTGCTCATTTTTCCTACTTCACACTAACATGGAATGTGGCCATCGCTGGCAAGATCATATTTGTTTTCCATCTGAGTTGCCCTTGAAGTGACTGGCTTGCTGGTCTTGAGTCAACTGCATTACCATGAGTCTGGATTTACATGTAGGACAGAGCAAGAAATGATGGCGGATTTCCTTCCCTAAAATGAGTTATTCGAGAGCCAGGCTGATTTACCTGATAGTTGATGATCATTTCACTGTCACCATTGCTGAAACTCACTTTTTATTCCAGAATAGAATCCCGTACAGTGTGGAAACAGACCATTCGGCCCAATGGATCGACACTGATCTCCAAAGAGCATCTCACTCAGACTCATCCCCTTGCCCACTCCCTGTAACCCTGCATTTCCCATGGCTAATCCACCCAACCTACACATTTCTGGACACAATGAGCAATTTAGCACAGCCAATCCACCTAACCTGCACATCTTTGGACTGTAGGTGGAAACCAGAGCACACAGAGGTAATGGGAAGAACATGCAAACTCCACACAGACAGTCACCCAAGACTGGAATTGAACTTGAGTCCCCGGCACTATGAGACAACAGTGCTAACCACTGAACCACCATGCTGCCCCAAACTATGTTAAATCTCAACTATTTGGCATGATAGGATTGTGAACTCACAAACGCCAGGTATGGACCTGGATCATTATTCCACTGACATTATCACAATACCACCAACTGTCAAAAACTCTATAGTCATGGAACACTCAGCAGCAGTTCCTAATGTTCATGCGGAACATTCATATACTTGTCCCATTGACACAGACCTTGCAATGTTGCAGGCTATACATCAGCCTTTTGCTCCTTGTTCATACCTTCATCTATTGAATAGGACTCAGTTTAGGAAACCTGGTCCACATGGACAGATTTGGCCAAAGGCCTGTTTCTGTGCTGTATGATTCTATGACTAATGACTGTATGAACTATGATGGGCAGATGTGTATCTAACCTTATGATTCCTGTGTTTTTGGAGTATATTTTTTGAGTTTGCTAATTGACAAAAATTAAATGTAAAATGCCTGATTTGAGAAATTGGTAAGCATTCTTAAATTGATCGTAAACCAAAATATGGCTTGTCTTTGTCTTATAGGATTATAGTGTTATTGTTGGTAATTAAACAAGAGGTTATCTCTCTGAGCTTTGTGGGGTAGTTAACAGGCCCACAACAGTTTCAATTATTCATATGGTTTCCAAGAACAAAGGGAAGGCTTGGGAAGTGGAAAAAAATTGTTTATTTCTCTATCTGGGATGTCCTAAATGTGCCCCATTATCACGGGATAGACGGCAGGAAGCTTTATTTTTGGTTTTATGTTTTATCTCTGTGATCGCTCACAGGAATAAGTAGTCAGACTAGGGTAAAAACAGAAATTGCTGGAAAAACTCACCAGGTCTGGCAACATCAGTGGAGAGAAAGCAAAGTTAGATGTTTCGTGCGACCCTCCTTCATATCTTCAGTCTGGGAACAGCTTCGAGAGACAGAAAGCTGATAGGAGCTATGAAGAAGCTGGAACCAGAAGCAGAGTGCTATTAGAAGCCAGAGGTGCTTCTTATTTGGGGTCGCTAAGGAAGAATACAGTAAGGCCCATGCTTAAGATATAGAGACCACAATTTGAGGTTTTAAAGGAGTGTTGGATGCCAGTGGAAGAATTCCAAAAAGTCACATACCTCAGAGACTAGTATGAACAAGGGAAAATAAAAGTAAATTCCTAAAAGTAATGACATACATTGGTTTCTTGGAGAAGTGAATGGGTCATTAAGATTCTGTAAATTATAAAGGAACTCTTGGGTGGAAGCAAAGTAGAACAGGAAATGTCTATGTGAGATATTTGGCTTTAAAGTGTGTTTGTTTATGAAATATTGTGTTAAGTTTGCAGTACTTGCTTTCTAACGCTTGGACAGTAAAACAACTTTGTTTAAAAAATAACATCTTGTTGCATAATTCTTTCTCTCAATAACTGGGAATTTTAAGTTCTTTCCAAAAGTTAACAACCTCGAGCGAATCACAACCACCCATCACCCAAACACACTTCAACGTGATACGACCAAGTCGAGAAGGGTGATTAAATTCTTCTCTTTTCACTCGCAGGGTTGAATGTTGAAACAATGTGGTTTATTTCCAAAGTGCTTGACTCTCTGTAGACCAATGAAGAACCAGGCCAGACAGCTCTTCTGAGTTAAGCAATATTAAACAGCTTGTTTTATTTTAAGCTCACTCAGTAAAAATGGTAAACATTATTAAAACTAATCCAGAATTCTGCACCACACACACACACACACACACACACACACACACACACACACACACACTAGCATAGAGTAAAACGAACAAGCTACAAGGTAAGAGGAGGGGGGAAAGTGGAATTGGAAAATATACTGTTCTTATGTTTATATAAGTTAATTATATATTCTATTGTTGACCTTGAAGTTGCGTTGAAGATTGAGGCTAAGCTGATTGTTCTTCTAGAGACACAGTTTAAAAAGTGCAATTAGTCCTTATCCAAGAGCGGATACTCCAGCACTTGAAGTTCCTCTCATGTTTAAATTCTTCATCTCGGTCACGTATTCCAATTTGCAACAGAAATTGTGGCTGAGCATGAGGAATTGCACAGTAAGAGAAGTATTTTTATGTTTTGTGAGCAAAGAGGAGTTCCTCTCGATGTTAATGGGTATTACCATTTTCTACAGCAAAAGCACAAGCTTATAATCAGGGCTTCTCACCAGAGGGGGATTTTGCTGTATGGGTCCTGGCTTTGGCCCATAGTAGGGACAAGCCATTTTTAACCAAATGTTTTGCTAGCCCATTGTCAGATTTTCCAAGTTATGCTTAGATATAGCGAGAAAGAAGGGTGTGGTGGGGAGGTGAAATTTTCTCTTTGTATATCCTGTTTTGGAGGATAGTCTGTTTTGACAATATCTGTCATTGAGAATTCTCATCCCCAGAGACATTTGAAAGTCTCAGTGGGTGATCTACAATCCAGATGATGATTTTGAAAGTCCAGGCTATCCTTGGTTAGCTTTTGCAGCGTGTGCTCGACCATTTCGAGGAGGGAAGACAGTTTCAGCTGTTTGTGTGCAACAATATTTCTTCTGGCACGTTATTTAGACATTCCTTTGTAATTTCCTGTTGAGCTTGGCTACTTTCAGGTCAGGTGACTTTAGTGGCCATTTTAAAGTGTCGAAGCTCATTGTTAACCATTTTTGCTCGAATCAAAGTCCAAGATTTTTAAATTTGCATCCTTCTGTGCAAGATGACAGTGGAGCAATTGGGCTGCATGCGGGTTCTTGCCCAGTGCCCACACACTCCCATCTGCTTTCCTTTTTTGTTTTACTTTTGCTCATGTTCTTTTCTTTCACTTTATTTTCCTTTACTTTCAGTCTTTTTCTTCTTCTTTTCTGTGGTGGGTTGGTCGACAGCACTGGCACGGCAATGAGAGCAGGCAGCATGCAGAGCGGCGGATATGGCTTCTCCCGGCGATAGGAAGCAGCAGCAGCGAGGTCTTTCTCCCAGCCTTCGAGTCCTCTGGTAGCAGAAACGAGGTCTTTCTCCCAGCCTTCGGGGCCTGTGACAGCAGCAGCGAGGTCTTTCTCCCAGCCTTCGGG
>JAHRHZ010000082.1:10329638-10381910 GCA_024137785.1 Ginglymostoma cirratum | reverse complement strand
CCCAGCCTTCGGGGCCTGTGGCAGCAGCAGCGAGGTCTTTCTCCCAGTCTTCGGGGCCTGTGGCAGCAAAGCCCCTCCAACAATCGAGGATGGCGGAGAAAGGGCAGCAAACTCTTCAAGATGGTGGCGCTGGCAAGGCGACATCTGCAGCTGAAATGGGACTTATGGCCCAGCAGTGGCCTAGCCTGGTAACAGAGCCAGGGACTCTTGGTTGCAAGGCGCTTGTGAGTTCTGCGGCATCAGTGAAATGGGCCCAGCTGCGAAGAGATGGCACCTAAAATGGGGCAACTCCTGTGCTGGTGGGTCTGGCACAAGTGGTGGTGAAGTGGTGGAGGTCTCCCTTGAGGCTAGGTGCTGGCATGGGTGCAGGCAAAACAGATTTTCTGAACTTTTTACTTCTTTTTCTATTTTATTCCTATGACCTATAATGCTAGACTATTTATTTCTTTAACTCTAATTTTTTTTTTGGTTTCTAAGAATTTGATCTTGGGTATCTGTACCCAGGTACCTTTGTAACTAAGATGGTGCTGTAATGCGGTGACTGTAAACTTTTCACTGTACTCATTTGAGTAAATGTGACAAAGCTGATGTAGTTCAATTTAATTCAGTTTGTGGATGAGATCTAATGATTATTAGCCTGTATTTTACATAAGCACTGACAATCGCCCTTTCTCTTTTCTGCTGTGCAGGTCAAGGTCACAGGTAACAGGAAAAGAGTAGCAGAGATCTAATTGTGGAGTTGCAGATGTCCCATTGCAGTGCCTTAAGAAACCAGCAGACGACTACCTTTCCATGGCAATGAGGCATAAGCAATAAACCCTGGCTTTATCATTGCTACTAACCTTCGAAGAAAAGAATTTAACAAAAAACAAGGCTAGTAGAATACCGTGACATAATATGAAACCCAGCAAGTAGATAATTGCTGGTGAGGTCATTGTTAGCCTTTAGGTATAATTTCACAAAGAGAGAGTGCAGACACAAATTCATTTCCAGATTATTGGGCTAAGATTTGGTAATTGCAAGCTACAATAAGTGGAGATGGTTTGATTAAGCCTACACGCTATTTGCTTCATTGAATTTTCACAGCAATGTCTCTCCCTTTCTTTATCTCTCTCCCCCTCTCTTCTATACACACACTCCTCTTCTTTCTGTCTCTTTCTTTCATACTCTCAGGGAATATTTTTCTTTCCAATTGATTAAAAAAAGATTGCCAGTCAGAGGAGACTAAGCACTTAGAAAATTAATGATCTGGGAATATTCTGATTGGACCTGGAGGATCACAGTGCTTTGTTTTGATTACGTTAATGCAGACTCAAGAAATATTTTCCACTCTTACTTTCTCTTTACTGTTTAGTGCTGTATGAATGATTCAGAACCTGCTTTAGATCACAAAATTCAGTCTGTTATACATCACCATTCATTTCAATAAACTAAATGAACCTCAAGTGTCACATTTCCAAAAAAAAGTGAAGCAAAATGAGATATCGTTTTCAATGATCCCCCAGCCCTGCAGATCCAGAACATCAGCTGCTAACTTGGAGAAGTTTTATATCACAGGGTAAGTTACTGGAAAACACTGTGATATTTCAAGCATATTATCTGGGCATTATTTATGAGTCCTTTTGCATAGTTATGACCTTGGTAGAGAACGATTACGACCTTGGTTTTTAGTTTTTTAAATAGAATCCTGAAAACCCACATATTTGCTAAAAGATTGAAACCACATTGTTAAATAATAGAATAATTTTTCAGAAAAATCAATAAAATGTGAATAATAGCGACATTCTACCTTATGCAGTCAGTTACATTAAAAATAATAACCATAAAATGAATGCAATTACTGATACAATGAACAAATTCTTTTTGTTTGATGAATTCGTACTGTGGAAGCTAGCACTTGTTGAATATTGTAACATTCAGGCAACAGGCAGTTCCATGGAACTGCTGCATTTGACTGATGAATTGTTAAATTCAATTATTCCTCATGATCGGAGTCGGGTTTGTTGCAAAGGTATTAATATATCAATTAAAACTTATCAGAGCTCTTCGAAGAATAGTTCTAGGGTCACATTTGGAAACAGGCAAGACAAAGGCAGGCCCATGCAAAAAATAAATTTGTTGCTGAGGAGGTAACTTGAGGTCATTGGTGCTGTCCAGTTTGTATCAGTTAGGAAGTTCCAGGAATCTTTACGTTCATAATTAATAGGAACTGAGGGCAAGGTCAAGATTAGTTAGAAATCAAAAGAACTGCAGATGCTGTAAATCAGAAACAAAAACAGAAATAACAAGCATGGGGCTGGATGAACACAGCAGGCCAAGCAGCATCATAGGAGCAGGAAAACTTGACGTTTCGGGCCTAAACCCTTCATCAGAAATGGGGGAGGGGAAGAGGGTTCTGAAATAAATAGGGAGAGAGGGGGAGGCGGATAGAGGATGGATAGAGGAGAGGATAGGTGGAGAGGAGGCAGACAAGTCGAAGAGGCGGGAATGGAGCCAGTAAAGGTGAGTGTAGGTGGGGGGGTAGGGAGGAGATAGGTCAGTCCAGGGAGGACGGACAGGTCAAGGGGGCGGGATGAGGTTAGTAGATAGGAGATGGGGGTGGGGATTGAGGAGGGAGGAGGGGATAGGTGAGGGGAAAAACAGGTTAGGGAGGTGGAGATGAGCTGAGCTGGTTTTGGGATGGGGTTGGGGGAGGGGAGATTTTGAAGCTTGTGAAATCCACATTGATGCCATTGGGCTGCAGGGTTCCCAGGCTGAATATGATTTGCTGTTCCTGCAGCCTTCGGGTGGCATCACTGTGGCATTGCAGGAGGCAAAAACAGAAATTACTGGAAAAGCTCAGCAGATCTGGCAGCATCAGTGAAGAGAAATCAGAGCTAACATTTTGTGTCCAGTTCTGAGGGAGGGTCACTGGATCCAAACCATTAACTCTGATTTCTCTTCACAGATGCTGCCAGACCTGCTGAGCTTTTCCAGTAATTTCTGTTTTGTCAACATTAGTTAAATAGGTCTGTGCACTCAGAACACAGAGAGATGTTCTTGGAATTAGTAAGTATAACTAAATTTTAGAATTCAGTCTCGAGGAAAGTTCTAGGAAAGTTCTGTGGTGCTTAGAACAATCTGTTTACCATTAATATTTCAGTGCAGCTGTGAGCCAGGGTGAAGGAAAACCACAAGCAATATTTGTTTAGTGGAAATAAGCAACATTTGAACTCAGGAAAAAATAAATAATGGTAGAACAAACTTGGTGAAGCTGGCTGTCTGTGAAAAAGCTCAAGTTGTGCCTGTGAGCATGTTCTGGAGTACATTTTCCAAAACCCAGGGGAACACATACCCAGGAAAGGAAGGTAAAATACCTGAATATAAGCATTTGTTGAAAAAGTCATTGACAGGCTTTTCAGGGAGTTTTGTGGCCCGATCATCAAAAGTGAACATTTCCGTTCCTTGTGAAGTTTTTAAAGAAATGTTCTGACCCAATGTATCACTAACATCAGGGAGGTAGAATGCTGAGAAATCTCTTGGATCTGATTTAGTCACAGTTGCTGTTTGATATATTCTGTGAGGTGTTGATCATATTTTACCTGTTACCCGTATTAATGCCATGTTCATTTAGGATTGTTAAAATATAAGTCATATCTATCTTGACAGAGTCTAAACCTTTTTTTTGTCAATAATGTTTGCATGTTTGTTTAAGTATTGGGTGTAATAAATGAATTATTCTTTGTTTACTAAGTAAAACTCGTTGAATTGTCTCTCACAGTAAACAGATACACTCGTATCGCTCTATAATTGGCCATATCACCACTCTGGTTAAAGGTAAAATCTCCATGACCAGTGGAGGACTGAGTCTAGAAAGAAATCAGTGCATGCCTCCAACCTTGATTGTAATAATACTTGAAATGAATGGCTTAATGCCACTTCCCTTCTCTAATGAATAGACTCACATTCTGAAACTCACATCAGACATTTATCAAAGAATGGAAGACTGACCATTTGGTCTGAGCATTGATTTATATATAGGCTGAGATTTCTTGGGATTTTCAGTTATTTCTGGCAATTATGTACCTTTAAATCTCTTACAAACAGCCCAAGGATGCAAACTCTCTGTATAAAACAGTCATCTCTGATATCTTATGCATCATCTCACTTCCAGAACATCTCTGCAGGAGTTCCTTAGGCTGGTTTCTTAGACATATCCATCTTCAGCTGCTTCATTAATAACCTTCCTTCACTCATAAGCTTAAGACCATAAGACCATAAGACATAGGAGTGGAAGTAAGGCCATTCGGCCCATCGAGTCCACTCCGCCATTTAATCATGGCTGATGGGCATTTCAACTCCACTTACCCACACTCTCCCCGTAGCCCTTGATTCCTTGCGAGGTCAAGAATTTATCAATCTCTGCTTAGAAGTCTGGATGCTCACCGATGATTGCACAACGTTCAACCCCATACGCCACTCCTCAGATCATGAGGCAATCCATGTCCAAATGCAGCACGATCTGAACAATATCCAGGTTTGGGCTGACAACTGGCAAGTAGAATTCATGCCAAGCAAGTGCCAGGCAATGACTATTTCCAGCAAAAGAGAATTGAAGTAACATGCCTTGAAATTTAATGGCATTACCATCACAGAATTGGCACCACTGAGGTTACTATTGACCAGAAACTGAACTGGATCAGCCAAATAAATACTGTGATCGATTGATTGATTGAATTTATGGTCATGTGTACTGAAATACAGTGAAAAGCTTTGTTTACAAGTGGTACAGGCAGATGACAGCAAGCAAACGATGTACAGATCAAAAAGACTTAGAGGCGTACATGTTACATTGCCGGTTAAATTATTTGAGGATAGAATCCATTCAACAGTCTGATAACGGCTGGAAAGAAGCTTTCCCTGAACCTGCTTGTGCGTGTGCTCTGACTTCTGTATCTTCTGCCTGACGGAAGAGATTGTAGAAGAGCATTACCGGGCTGTGATGCGTATTTGATGATGTTGGCAGACTTTCCATGGCCGTGGGTTGTGTAAATAGAGTCCATGTATGGAAGGTTGGGCTGGGCTGTGCACACCACCTTCTGTAGTTTCTTACAGTCCTGGCAGAGCAGTTGCTGTACCAGGTCATTATGCACTTTCAGTGGTGCATCTGTAGAAGTTGGTGAGGGACCTTATGGACATGCCAAATTTCCTGAGCTGCCTGAGGAAGAATAGGTGTTATTGTGCCTTTTTGACTGTCTCATTTATGTGGGACGTCCACAACAGTTCGTCGGTTATCATCACTCTGAGGAACTTGATGCTCTTCACTCCGCCAACCTCAGTTCGGTTGATGTAGATGGGGTCAAGCTCTCCTCCTTTCTTTCCGAAGTCTATGATCCGTTCTTTAATTTTGTTGACAGTGAGAGAGAGGTTGTTCTCATTGCACCACATCACCAAGCCTCTATCTCCCTTCTGTGTTTTGACTCATCATTGTTAGATATCCGTCCCACTATGTGTTGTCAGCGAACTTATAGATGGCGTTCGTATGGAATTTGGCAACACAGTCGTTGGTGTACAGGAAGTACAATAGGGGGCTGAGGACACATCCTTGGGGGGGCTCCAGTGTTGAGTGTTATTGTGGAGGCGGTGCAGTTACCTATCCTCATCGATTGCGACCTATGGGTCAGAAAGCTGAGGACCCAGTTGCAGAGGGCGGAGCCGAGACTAAGGTCATGCAGTTTCGAGATCAGTCTGGAAGGGGTAATGGTGTTGAAAACGGAGCTGTAGTTAACAAGCAGGAATCTGACTTAAGTGTCTTTATTGTCCAAATGTTCTAGGATTGAGTGCAGAGCTAGGGGTATGGCATCCTCTGTGGACCCGTTATGTCAGTAGGGAAACTGTAGGGGATCGAGGCATGCTGGGAGATTGGAGTTGATGTGGGCCATTACCAACCTCTTGAAACACTTCACGATTATTGAAGTCAGAGCTATTGGGTGATAGTCATTTGAGGACTGCATGTGTTTTCTTGGGTACGGGGTGATAATAGTCTTCTTGAAGCAGGTCGGGACTTTGGCGTGTGAGAGGGAGAGGGTGAAGATGTTGGTGAATACTTTCATCAGCTGGTCCACACAGGATTAGCTGGGGACACCGTCTGGGCCTGTCGCTTTCCTTGAGTTGACTCTCAGGAAGACCGATCTGACTTTTGACTGATCTGACTGAGGCTGCTAGAGCACAGGAGAAGCTGGGAATCGTACACAAGTAACTCACCTCCTGAATCTCCAAAGCCTGCCCACCCTTTCCACAATGCACAAATGAGGAATGTGAAGGAATAGTCTCCACTTGCCTGGATGAATGCAGCTCTAACATCACTGAAGGAGTTCAACACCATCCAGGACAAAGCAGGCCGCTTGATTGGCTGCCCATCTCCCACCTTCAACATTCACTGTATTCACCTCTGACACACATCAGCAGCACTGTGCACCTCCTAGAAGATGCATTGCAGCAACTCACCAAGTTTCATAGGTAACGTTGTCCAAACACATGACCTCGATTACCTAAAAGCACAAGGGCAGCAGATTCACAGCAAGGTGTTATTTCCCCCTCAAGCTCCACGCTGTCCTGCTTTGGGACTCTATTGACTTTCCCTCACTGTCACTGGGACAGAATCCTGGAATTTCCTTCCTTACAGTACTATGGTCATCCATATGGCTCAAAGACTGCAATGATTCAATAAGGCACCTCACCACCAACTTCTCAAAGGTAATTGGGAATGCACAATAAATGCTGGCCTAATCAGTGATGCCCACAACCCATGAACAAACTAAAGAACTGTGTAGCCTCCTTCAGTCAGACTCTAATCATTCTAAATTTCTTTAACGACTGATGATTTGTGTTAATATTGACACTACCTTTCTCTCTATTAAGTCTTGCTAAACCAGAAATCCAACTCATCATTAATGGGGACCCTCAATTCAAAGGGTTTTCACTCTTTTAGCCAACACCCAAAATTTCAAACAAATTCTGCTGATGGAGATATTTCCTTCACTCTGGATTGGTCCAGGCTGCACCTTGAGGCTGCTCACTTGCTCTCTTTAGCACTTGCTCACTTTGCGCCTACTTGCATGCTTGCAACTTTCCTGCTTCACCTCACCTTGCCTTGCCTATTCGCACAAGCAACTTGTATTCTGGGTCAGCACTTCTCATTGAAGGGGTGAATATGTTGCTACGTGGTAAACACGCTGCATGTGCAGCAAGCAAGCAGCTGTTTCTCCACGTGTTAGGGGAGTAGTCCTCACCAATGTCTGTGGAGGTACCCAGAAATCAGGGTTTCTGCACAATAAATCTCTGCACAATAAACCACACCACTGCAGAGATTGGCCACAGTGAGAGGTCCAGTCAGGGTGGTATCAGTCAGTGGGTCCATGTCTCTGCAGGCCAGTGATTGGTCACAGTCACTCCCATAGCTCCATAGTGGACATTCTGGGGGGATAGCAGTTGCGTTCGGGGAGATGTACTGCCATTGATCAGCAGTCCGGGCACTTCCTGCCTGGGACTGTGCAGTTAGGTCACTTCAGGATGTGGACCACAGTCAGTCCATTGGCTTTACCCAATGGAAGGAGTAATGGACAAGGGGCTGCCATGGGATAGGGACTCAGGAACCTACTCTTCAGGATTGGGGGCTGCAGGTGAGAGGGATGGGGAGTGTGAGGAGGGAGGCGAATGACAATTGTGTAAGGGGGCAACCGTATTGGAAGGGGAAGATATAGTAAAGCATGGATGGGAAGGGGGTTGTGTGGGAGACAGTTTGTCCATGGTCAGATGCGTGATGGCATCAAGGGTGTCAATGTATGGCCACAGCTGGCATCATCACCTGATATTCCAGGTGCCAGGCAGTAAAGGTGGGTGGTGTAGGCTTGTGTCGACTGGTTGGGTGGGGACATGGGGAGGTATGATGCCAATGGAGTTCACAAGAAGGGCAACAAGGACGGAGATTTGGATGTTCAGGATCTCACCAATATAAAGACTTAGAGGCTGGAAGCCACAGGCCAAATAGCTGTCACTGCCCTCTTTCTATGCGGCGTAACATGTAAGTATGAAATGGAAAGGAAAATGAACACCCCCGGAGTGAGCACACCCAGAAGTGGCTGGACCTGTGAAGGAAGGGGCTGCAGGACCCACTGAAATGAGGATCTTCAAAGAGAAACAACATTACACACAGAGCCATGCACAGGACAGTATATAGGGCTGAGGGGAGGGTCTTAATCCATGGCAATCCTTGTACATTGGCTCCCTGCATAGTGCACACCTCCCAGGCACAGCTGATCACTTCATTCAAACCATCACTTTCAAATACAAGAGGCAGAGGACAGATAGGGATATTGTAGAGAGACAGGCTATGATCTTAGCTTTGGGTTCTGCCAGGGCCACTCAGCTCCTGACCTCATTACAGCCTTGATTCAAACATGGACAGAACAGCTGAATTCTAGAGGTGAGAGTGAGAGTGAGAGTGACAGGCCTTAACATCAAGGCCGCATTTGACCAAGTGTGGCATCAAGGCCCCCAGCAAAACTGGAATCCGAGGGTATCAGGGGGCAAACTCTCTGCTGGTTGGAGTCATACCTGGCACATAGGAACATCATTGTTGTTCATAGAATCATAGAATCCCTACAGTGCAGACAGAGGCTATTCAGCCCATTGAGTCTACACTGACCGTTTAAAGATCATCGCACCCTATCCCCATAATCCCACATTTACCATAATTAACTTGCACATTCCTGGATATGACAGGACATGGCCAATTTGACAAACCTGTGCATCTTTGGACTGTGGGAGGAAACCAGAGCACCCGGAGGAAACCCATGCAGACATGGGGAGAACGTGCAAACTCCACACAGACAATCATCCAAGGTTGGAATCAAACCCGGGCCCCTGGCAGCAGTGCTGACCACTGAGCCACTTAGCCACCATTCTGCTTTGTTTGTTGGACGCTAGTCATCTCAGGTCCAGAACATCTCTGTAGGAGTTCCTCAGGGTATAGCTCCAGGCCCATCCATCTTCACCTGCTTCATCAATGACCTTACTTCCATCAAAATGACAGAATTAGTGATGTTCGCCAATAATTACACAATGTTTAGGATCATTTGTGACTCCTCAAGTACTGAAGCAGTCCATGTTCAAATGCAACAAGATCTGGGCAATACCCAGCATTAGGCTGACAAGTGGCATGTAACATTGACATCACACAAATACCAGGCATTGACCATCTCCAATAAGAAACAATCTAACAACCACCCCTTGACATTCAATGGTGTTACCATCACTGAATCCCCCATTATCAACATCCTGGAGGTTACCATTGACACATAAACACAAAGTCTATAAGAGCAGGTCAGAGGCTAGGAATACTATGGTGAGTAGCTCACTTCCTGACTCCCCAAAGTCTACCTTCTATTTACAAGACACAAGACAGGAGTGTGATGGAATACTCCCACTTGCCTGGATGTGTGCAGTTCCAAAAACGCTCAACAAGCTTCACATCTTTGAGTGCAAAGGACCTTGATTTGTTTGGCATTACATCCACAAGCATCCACTCCCTCCCCCAGCGATACTCAGTAGCAGCAGTGTGTACTATCTACAAGATGCACTGCAGAAATTCACCAAAGATCCTCAGAAAGCACCTTCCAAACCCATAGCCACTTCCATCCAGAAGAACAAGGGCAGCAGATACATGCAAACACAACTACCTGCAAGTTCCCCTCTCCAAGCCACTCACTATTGTGATTTGGAAATATATCGCTGTTCCTTCACCATTGCAGGGTCAAAATCCAGGAATATCTTCCCAAAGGACAATATGGGTCTACATACAACACATGGACTGCAACAGTTCAAGAAGGCAGCTCACCACCACCTTCACAGGTTCAACTAGGGAAAGGCCATAAATACTGGCCAGCTAGTGATGTCTGTGTCCCACAAATGAATTTTTAAAAAATAGCACTTCAAAATCCCCAGATACCTAAACCTTACTGTTAACTGCTTCGAGATGTCTGAGGTCATGAGAGGCATTACACGAATGTGAATCAGCTTCCATGAAGCTGACACACACCAATGAACTTTATCGTGAGAGCCTTGTTTCTGGTAATTAATCAAATGTTGCTGAAGGTTGATTCAGTATTGGTAAAGTACTGTCATAATGCTGGTGTATCATCCAGAGATGACATCAATCCAGTATTGGCTTGTTAATGACAATTGTTTTCTGTGTAACATACAAGAATGAAATACATAATCAAAATGCAAAATTAAGTCAATGTTATCAAGATTGGCACCAGCAGGATGATATATTATTTGTTGCAGTAAATAAACATGTAATTATCCCAAGTGCTATTTCATGCAGAAAATACCACAGTATTTAAGTTAGGCAGCAATCATTTTTTTCTCAGAGGGGTCTATCAGGCTGTTTATATTGTATGAGAAAACCTACAGTTCATATACAGAGTGTCACAGAGATTTTCAACAGTTCAGGCCAGTTATGCCCGGTCTCTGTTGCAAATCGTATTGAGAAACTCTCGAGGGAGATTCTCAGTTTGTCTGCCTTGGATCATCTCTCCTCTGGGAAAATACTAAAAGAATCATTACAGGAATAATATGACAGATTACTTTGACATTGTACCCATTATCTTCCACTAACACGTGAAACATATTAATGCAATTTCACAAGTCATTCGGGGTTCCAACACTTGAAACACCAAAAACAGGTAAGAAATACAGAAAAATATAATCAATTATTTGGTAAAATTATGAATATTTTTATCAGCTGGGAATTTTTCAAAGTGTAACAATTTTGTTTGCATTATTTCTTATATAATGCACTCCTAAGCTCCAACATGTAGAGCAGTAATCAAGTTGTTGTCTGTTAATATTTATCGAGAAACCTAGTGGAGTGGCATACATTCATAATAATTGATCCTGCCATTTTGAAGGAAATCATCTAAAAGTAAATTTACATCTGATGATTAACAAATTCTAAGTTCAGCTTTTAAAGGTTTGTAGATATTAAGAGAAAAGAAAGAATGAGAGAATTAGAAAGTTTAAAATTTCGATACATTCAAGGGAAAACCAGAATCTGATCATCGTTGCACATGTTCCAGATTTAGGCCAGGTTCACTTCTTCTGCTCTCATGTGAGATGATTGAAGTTATCGTTAATTGAAACTGCTGGAAATTTATGGGTCACTT
Source organism: Ginglymostoma cirratum (assembly GCA_024137785.1). Classification (NCBI taxonomy): domain Eukaryota; kingdom Metazoa; phylum Chordata; class Chondrichthyes; order Orectolobiformes; family Ginglymostomatidae; genus Ginglymostoma; species Ginglymostoma cirratum. The sequence goes on along the minus strand of JAHRHZ010000082.1, from coordinate 10,370,703 downwards.
CAACCACTTCTGAGGCAAAGTTACCACACATTAAAAATCAGAATGAAAATCAGTCAGGTTCAACTAACCCGATTAGGGAAAACATAATAAAGAGAAAGATGACAAAAACTCACCAAGAGTTCAACAAATGTCGCCTTTTATTCTCATTTTTCTTTTGTTTTACATTAGACATAATTAGCCTTTCATGTCATTCTCTCAACAAAGAATGGGGGAGCAAAAATTGACATTTCCATTCACCATAACCTATGGTTTTGATCTATTAGAAATAAGAGTGAAGATATTGCCACCAATTGCAAACCATAAGTTAAATATAAGAATCTGCTTCTGAAAGATCAGGATAATGATAATTCTCCCTCAATATCAGACTGATCTGGAGAACTTACTGCAACAACTTATATTGTCCCTTTAACTCCCAAGGCATTTCATGGGAGCATTTTAAAAAAGACACAAGGTAATAAAGAGATCGCAGGTCAGATAAGCAAACATTTGGTCAAAGTTGTATGTTGAGTGTGTTAAACAAGGAAAGTGAGGTAAAAAGGTGGAGAGGTCTATTGCAGATACAACAGAGTTTACTGCCTAAGCAACTGAAGGTATGATCACCAACACCGGAGCAGTTAAAAATTGGGGATGCTCAAAATGCCAGAATTGGAGAAGAACAGATGTATCAGGAGGACATTACAGAGTAAGGGAAGAATCTAGGCCACTGAGGGATTTGAAAACAAGGATGAGAATTTTAAAGTAAAGCTATTGCTTTCCTAGGGGACACATTGGTCAATGAGCACAGGGGTAATGTGTGAACCAGATTTGGTCTGACTTAAGACAAGGGCGATAGAGTTTTACGAATGTCAAAGACATAAGGAGTAAATGACACTTCTGGATTAGCAGGATGTTTGTCATACTGCACTGCTATTGTCTAAACAAGATATTGGTGCAATATATTGATCTGATACACTGAGAATTTTAATGACTCTTGTAGCAGTAAAATTCAGTTGGAACAGTTTTACAAGAATAATGTTAGTTTTCAAAGTTTGACTCAACAAAAAGTACTCAAAGAAAATAAATCCTCGCAGCATGAACTGACCAGGGTGATAGCAACACATTGTTTGAAATCACAACAACCTCCTAAACTGGAATAACTTTTTTTGTCATCATGAGTTAATTTTCGCTCTTAGCACTGTTAGGCAATCATACATTCCGGCTGGCTTAAGTCTCTTCTGATTTTCTATTCCTTTCCCCTGCTAATTTATACTCAGCTGAATCCGACTTGTTGAGCATTCTCAGTTCGAACCTCTTCATCATTGTTCTCCATGCCTTCTGCCATCTATGTCCTGCGTTCTGGAGTCCCTTCCCTATGTCTTTCTGTTTCTCTTCCTCTTTTTCCTTATTTAAGACATTCCTTAAAACCTACCTCTTCAAATAAGCTTTTGACCATCTTACTTAATATGCTTTCAGGTAGCTCAAGGTTTTTTTTTTCACTAACCATCCAATAAAGCACTTTCTTGAAACACTCACAAAAGTGCAAGTTGTCCTTGTAGCTGCTTTGGTTTACACTCTTGGAACAGTTTTTGTACTTGAACCTCTAAGTATCATCAAACACAATGAGCAAATGCTGGACGCCAGAGTCTATAGGTGTGAGGCTAGAAAAGCACAGCAGGTCAGACAGCATCCGAGGAGCAGATAAGTCAACATTTTGGGCTGAAACCCTTCATCAGGACCGACAGTTCCTTATGTGAAAATATTCCGCTGCCTGCTCTCTTGGTAAGTTGCCCGGTGAAATCAATTGAGGTGTTTTCTGTTGATTTGTGCCTTACAGGTTCATGTGGATATAATAAAGTAGTTTTGCAGCTGATCATGTATGTTTTACAGCTTTCAAAAGGAATGGGGGTCATGACACCTTTATTCATATAATTGGGCAATGGTGCTACATTTATTGTTTCTGTAAAGCAAGAAACCTCATCAGCAAAATAAGTAATGTGTTTTTGGTTGTACTGGTGTGATCCACCAACACTGGACAAGTCATTAGTAGGACAGCATTTTAATTTCCATTTTATTAGCCAATGTAGTACCTTGAGGACTAAATGCCCTCAGCCATTGTGTAGTGATACAGAATCTGTGAGATTAGGTTGCTGGCTTGATATGTTGCAATAATAGCAATTGTGAAATGAGATACCAGCAGTTCATATTACCTGCTGCAAAAGAATCAAACGCTACACACATACTCCAGAGGAAACCATAGTTGATGAGCCAGAGAATCCTATTTTCTTAATGTGGAAACTTCAGTTATTGATAGCATAGCCCAAAATTCCGAGTGCCAAATTTACAGATGTACGTACTTTAGAATTATAAAATTACAATTGTAAATGTAACCAGGAATCCTCAATAGGAACTTGCTTGCTTTTGTGACTTTCCGTACTGAAGTAAAATGTCTTCTTCTGTTTCATTTGATGTGATTCTGATACCAAAATTGTACATTATGCACAGTCCAAGAGCTAAAATTTTTGAGTGCTGCTTGTGATCGTAATTGTTAGTTTTGCAATACTTTCCTGGTTTGTAAGATCTCAGCTGGCACCCGAAAGAGAACTGCATTGGCAAGGAGGATTTGTTTAAAAAAATACAGAAGTTAAAAAGTGCCCTTGAAGCCTCTTTATTTTCTTTATTCTTTCATGGGATGTGGGTGTTACCGAAAAGGCTAGCATCTGTTGCTCATCCCCCATTGCACTTGAACGGAGGCTCAGAACTAAGTGGCTTTGTAGGCCATTTCGAGAGGGGAGTTGTGAGGCCAGGAATAGACTCATTGCCCTGAGTCTGGAGTCACATGTCGGCAGATTTTGTTTCCTAAACGTCATGAGTGAAACAGACAGGGTGATTGTGGCAATTGATGGTAATTCAAGGTCGTCACTCGCTTTCAATTACAGATGTGTTGACTAAATTCAAATTCCACCAGCTACCATTATGGAACTTGTAACCATTTCCCCAGGTCATTAGCCTTGGACTTTAGTTTCAGTGACATCACCACTGTGTCACTGTCTTCCCATCATGGCGGTGGATTAAAGGCGTAAGATGCTAGTTATACCGACAGGCTGGAGCTAGAAGCAAAATCACGTGGACAGATGCTGACGGAGTTGAGATTGATATGCACTGTGGGCTATGGACTGATGACAGTTATTCTGGACTACAAAGGTATTTACCTTGAACTACCTACCGAATCCATTCACTAGCAGCCTTGTTTCATGGGTGATCTGACATCCCCAGTTCAAGGTTCACAGTGAGATGGTGACAATAATGGGGCAGATTTTAAACTTAGCTCCCTGGTACAGACTGAATGGATGTGTGTCAATATACCTATCTACCTGTTCTGGAGCCACCTGGATTCCAGAATCCACGATTTTGACTCAGGTTATTGGAATGGTGGTTAAGAATGAAAATTGGGCCCATTGTGTTGAGAGGAGCAATCTACCCATGGAACATCGGTGACTCAGATCCTCCTGTTATTTCTTCAAGCTTCCAGTCGAAGGAAGGAATTAAGATTGAGCTATGGAAGCAATTTGTGACATATAAAAAGACAAAAATAGAAGTTGCTGAAAAGCTCAGCAGGTCTGGCAGTGTGTGTAGACAGAAATCAGAGTTAACATTTCAGGTCAAGTGGGCTTTCCTCAGAACTTTTCCAGCACTTTCTATTTTTGTCTCTGATTTACAGCATCTTTCGGTTTTTATTGTGACATATAAACATGAGGTGGGAAAGGGGTAACTTTGACACTGGCTGATAACACAAGATAATCTCGCCCAATTCTGATTTCTCTTGAATAAGTAATTAGGTTTGTGCGGTTTAGTTGAAGTAAAGGCTACGTTATAAGTTAGATGAAGAACCTGCATTTGGACTCAGGCTACTGTTGTGTGCATATCCCAGACTGTTGAGGGAAGCCTTCAGAACATTAACCATCTGGAAGCTACTGTTTCTTCAGCTTTTAAATACATTTTTCCACAGCTTAAAAGAGATGCATCTTTTTGAATGTTTAATAACCTTGTATATGGACATAACTGATTTTCTGCAGCATTTGAGAGGATATTGCTATGGTTCTGGTGACACCTGCTAAGACTTTCCACTGTAGTGGCTCAATTATTCAAAGGTGATTTATATAACAGGCATGCTTTAATAGTACATCAGAGATCTGCCAGTCTGGTAAAGCAATCGTCGCAGAGAAATAAACTGTATTTCTGTAACCACCCAATAATGCCAACACTGTAACCCTATCACACTTCAAATTTCAAGCTCCTTTTGCATTATTGTTTTAATTCAGATTATTGGATCTTGTCATCTGCCAGGTCCCTCCTATTTTTTACACTATGGTTATATTCAACAGCTGCGCAGTAGCATTGTTAACTATTGGGATAATGGATATGGTGAGGAGGGAGCGAGTGGGCAAGTTCAGTACCTATTCAAAGAAAATCGACAAGATGTAATTATAAAAGCTTCAGAGCAACGTAGGAAAAGGAGAGGGATATTAGTACCTTGAACCTGTACCATCATTCAATGAGGCTATGACTCATCCACTGGTTAACTCCATAATCCCTTACAATGTTGGTCAATGAAAATATATCAATTTCAATTTTAAATTTAACAAGTGTTCTTGCCAATTAAGGCAGAGAACTTCTAAGCCTTTGCCACACTTAGTATGAATTAATATTTCCTAATTTCACCTCTGAAAAGTCTGGGTTGATTATCAGAGGTTTCCTTTTTGGGCTAATGTCAGTTTTGTTGAGTTTCATGGAGATTTTTTCTCCGTGAGGCCTAATGGATTTTCTTGCTGTTTCTCACCAAACTCACCTTTATAATGACTTACCTCGGCCCACTGTGAACCCTAGTTCCCATTTGACCACTTGCCATTCCCTGGAGAAAGTTGTCACTGTCAGGATATCCTGGAAGAGACTGGCATCCCAGGAGCCAGTACCATGTTTAAAAGCTGGTTGTGTACCCGGATGGGCGCTGTCAGTCAGCACCTGCCTTGCACAGATCCTGAAATTTGCCACGGACATGGAAGATAAGAGGAAATTAGCATCTGACTCTGTGGCTAGGGATGTGGAGACCCTGTTGGATGGGCTGGTGCAGAGATGGGACATCATCTTCCATCAGGACTAGCAGAGGAAGTCATAACACCAGACCACACCAGGCTGGACTAAGGGTTCTGAGAAAGGGTCACCAGACCTGAAATGTTAATTCAGATTTTTTCTTCACAGATGTTGCCAGAACTGCTGAGCTTTTCCAGTAACTTCTGCTTTTGTCCTTTTTCCCTTCATTGATGCTACCAGACCTGCTGAGGTTTGCCAGCAACTTCTGTTTTTGGTCTAAGATTGCACCCAACCCACTTGCAGTCTCAGCTATCCTGAGGAGTACATAGCAATATTGGAAGAAAATCAATGATCTTCTCTCTCCACCACTGTAAGCATCACAATCCTCCCTCCCATACCTCACACTCACTTTATCTCTAACATTGTACCCAGCTCCCACCAAGGCCCATGCTCTACCACTCCCACGATTGTCTGGAATATCTCTCATGACCTACCCTAAATCCACACACCCTCTGTGCTGCCTAATCATTTGCTCACCACTTGTACCAGTACTTAGCGCAGCACCACCTACTGTTTTACCCTCAGTACTTGAATCTCTCTCATTCCAGGAGAGAAAAAGCCCAGAATAATGCAGAAAGAGTCAAGACTGGATAAGAGGAGGCAGGAGTTATCTGCTATTTGGCTCCTCAAACCTTATGAGCAGAGGACCCTGACTCTGGCCAAATACCATGAGCAACTGACTAATCATGTCCAAGCCCGTGGGCTGGTATCAGACACTTCCCCTGACTTGCTGTTCTGGGACTTCCTGACCAAAGGTTATCTCTCATGACTTGACTGAGGCCTGCTGACAAACATGATAATCTTCCTGTCTTATGGTTATGTTAAATATTATGGCAATGCAGCGATTATGACAGCCTAGTATCTCTGGCTAAGGGGCAAGGTGCAAAAAGAGGAAGTATTACAAGACAGGGATGCTGTGGTCATCTAGGTATGTTTAGAGTGAATAGACGCTATGAAAGGAAGTGACCAGCGTGAAGATGCCACCTGGTCCAGTCCATGAGCTGGACACATGTCCTTTGATGCACAGTGTCCTTGCTGCAGCATTACAAGGTAGTTGCCATTTCATCCTGAGGTACAGCTTTGATCTATGATCTAGAAATGTAGTGGAAGTGGATTGGCGATACACTAATGAGAGAGAGAGAGGCCTTGGAGGCTGGCATATGTCAGATTCCAATTTCCATGGATGTGGCAATATGTGGCTGGTGCCCTGAGATATTGATTACGTAATCCAACACGGAGCTCCTTTGGAACAAGAAGCGAGCTGAAGTCTCCAGGCACCCGCACTGGCTTCCATGTCAAAATTTCTTGGTGTCCACATTTCCCACAGCAGGTGGTAGGATAGGAAGCTGTAAATTAATTCTGTGAGATATGCTGTTAATAAGATCATCCTCAGTAACCTTTAGTTGGCAACTTGCACTCCCTAGTGAGAATCACACCTCAACACCCAGAACTTAGGTAAATATTGCAGCAAGTTGCTCTTGATGTGGAAGTAGACCTTGACAGACTTCTTGTGCATTTCTGTCCCATTTCTTACCATCGACCATGTCATTCAGATCCCTGTAAGATTCTAAATAAAAACCAAAAGAACTGCGGATGCTGTAAATCAAGAACAAAAACAAAGTTGCTGGAAAAGCTCAGCAGGTCTGGCAGCATCTGTGAAGGAGAAAACCGAGTTAACGTTTCGGGTCCGGTGACCCTTCCTCAGAACTTTTGAGGAAGTTCCTTCCTTCTGAGAAAGGGTCACCGGACCGGAAACGTTAACTCTATTTTCTCCTTCATAGATGCTGCCAGACCTGCTGAGCTTTTCCAGCAACTTTGTTTTTGTCCCTGTAAGATTCTACTCTCTGGCTCTAATTTGCCTTCAGTCCTGGACACTTCAACTAGTGGAACTTATTTCCTTTATCTACCCTATCTGTTCTTTTTAGTGTCTTATGACTATGGTCAAATCACCGCTTATTCCAATTTCCAGGGAACACAATCCTAAGTTTGTGAAACCTATTCTCATAACTTGACCCTCTTTTGGCAGTAATTTCACTTGGTGCTCCCTCCAAGATCAGTTTGCATCCCTTCTAATGTTGTGGTATGCAGAACTACTCATCAGACACCACGTGTGGTTTCGCCAAATCTTTAGGTATCTGTAGCATGACTTCTATTACCTTTTCCTGTAGATCCTAGATATAAGTATCAGTATTCCCTTGGCCTTTTTGACTATTTTCTGAATCTGTTCATGATACTTTAACAATCTATGTACCTGGACCCCTGAGGTTTTTTTTGGCTCTTCATTTTTTCTTTTCACCATTTGGAAAACATTTTGCTCCATCATTTTAAGTCTAAAGCAGATGACCTTACCTTTGCCCACATTGAAATTAAATAGCCACAGTTTTGCTCACTTACCTAGCATTTCAATACCTCTTTATAATGTTATTTTACATGCTACAGTGTTCACAATGCCAGGTAATAACTCAGAAAGTAGGGTTTTCCTTTCTGAATGGGTTTAATTTGCTTTTCGTGGTGAGCTGATTAACATATTATGATTTTTTTAAACATTGTTTCCTCTATGTTTTGAGTGATTTAGCTGTGCAAATAGTATTCAAAACATTTTCACATTAACTAGTGCACAGCCAAAGGATGTTAAATATTGCCTCTCCTCAGTGAGATGGGAAGAATTACTCGAGTGGAAAATCTGCCAAATTATTGCTTACCCTTCATTGCATGATGTTTTCTAATGCTGTGTTTGTAATGGTGCCAAGAAAAGGTCATTGTATTCAATCAGGTTTAAGCTTGAAAGGAGTAATCATGCATTTCAAATAGGTTAACAAACCAGTTAAGCATCTAAACAGTTGCTCTAATGTCGTTTTGAATAGAAATAAAATGGTATTAAAATAAAACAGCACAATCTTTGCATCAGGAATGTAAAGATAAAATTGTTGTTTGCACAAATGGCCTATAAAAAGAGCAACCAGGAAGTCAGGTAGTGCTTTTACGATCAAAGTGGATAAAACTCGAAGGAACCCCTCAATGCTACAAAGATGCTTTACAGGCATATCAAATCTGAGCATGAGTTTGTAAAATGTATCAGAGATAAAAGGTACTGCAGATGCTGGAGAATCCGAGATAACAAGCATGGGGCTGGATGAATACAGCAGGTCAAGCAGCATCATAGGAGCAGGAAAACTTGAAGTTTCGGGCCTAAACCCTTCATCAGAAATGGGGGAGGGGAAGACGGTTCTGAAATAAATAGGGAGAGAGGGGGAGGTGGATAGAGGATGGATAGAGGAGAGGATAGGTGGAGAGGAGGCAGACAAGTCGAAGAGGCGGGGATGGAGCCAGTAAAGGTGAGTGTAGGTAGGGGGTGTGGCTTGAGGTGAGAGGAAAAACAGGTTAGGGAGGTGGAGATGAGCTGGGCTGGTTTTGGGATGTGGTTGGGGGAGGGGAGATTTTGAAGCTTGTGAAATCCACATTGATGCCATTGGGCTGCAGGGTTCCCAGGCTGAATATGATTTGCTGTTCCTGCAGCCTTCGGGTGGCATCACTGTGGCATTGTAGGAGGCCCAGGATGGACATGTCATCTGAGGAATGGGAGGGGGAGTTGAAATGGTTCGCGACTGGGAGGTGCAGTTGTTTGTTGCGAACTGAGCGCAGGTGTTCTGCAAAGCGGTCCCCAAGCCTCCGCTTGGTTTCCTCGATGTAGAGGAAGCCACAACGGGTACAGCGGATACAGTATACCACATTGGCAGATGTGCAGGTGAACATCTGCCTGATGTGGAAAGTCTTCTTGGGGTCTGGGATTAGGGTGAGGGAGGAGGTGTGGGGACAGGTGTAGCACTTCCTGCGGTTACAAGGAAAAGTGCCGGGTGTGGTGGGGCTGGAGGGGAGTGTGGAGCGGACAAGGGAGTCGCGGAGGGCGTGGTCCCTCCGGAAGGCAGATAAGGGTGGGGAGGGAAAAATGTCTTTGGTGGTGGGGTCTGATCCTCTCCTCTATCCATCCTCTATCCGCCTCCCCCTCTCTCCCTATTTATTTCAGAACCCTCTTCCCCTCCCCCATTTCTGATGAAGGGTTTCGGCCCGAAACGTCAAGTTTTCCTGCTCCTATGATGCTGCTTGACCTGCTGTGTTCATCCAGCCCCATGCTTGTTATCTCATGAGTTTGTAAAATGTTCACTTCCTTGTACTTTGACCTCAATATCCTAACAATTTATAACAGTTCAGTTGTCAAGTACAGTGAGTTGATTGCTGCAGTTGACGTGCCAGTTGTTATGTGCTCATTACTCTATCATGACCATGTAACAGGAGACTAATAACTGACATGGGAATGCTAAATGAAAACCCAATGTCCATGTAACATCCTGCTTGTGACACGATACAATAGTAACGGGCTATGATAAAAGGTCACATACCTGAGATATCAACCCTGTTTCTCACTCCTCACATGCTGGAAGTCATGCTAAGTGCTTCAGCGTTTTCTATTTTTCTGACAGTGGTTGACTTTCTGATTAATATTTGAAATCAATCCAAGATGGCAGAGGAGGGCTGTTTTGCCCAGGGCTAGTCAGCTCCTGTCTGCCTTTCTTGTTCTTTTTACTTTTGCTGTTTTCTCTTTTATTTTCTTTTTCCATTTTTTTTGTTTTCTTTGATTCGAAGCCTTGCTTGCATCAAGACTGTTGGCACAACATCCGAGACCGGGCTGTTGTGGAAGGGTGGCAGCCTCCTGGCATTATGGGGTGGTAACAGTGGCAGTGAGGTCACGATTCCTTCCTCTAGCAATTGGAGATGGTGGCGTCAGTGAAAGTGGCAGTAGGTTCATGATTCCTCCTGAGCATTCGGGATTGGCGGTAGCAGTGACAGCAGAGCTCCTCCCGATGATTGGCAATGTTGGCAAAGCTTGTCCTGGCCTTGAGTTATTGGCAGCGAGAATGCAGCTCCTCACAGTGACCGATGCAAGATTTGCAGGTTCCATACACCTTTGTTGAGATGGGCATTTAAGAAGATCTGGGCATCTTTCTTTAACATCTGGACATTTATCTTCCCTTTGGTTCTATTCCTTTTATTTCTCCTGTTGTTTTTTAAATTCCATTTAAGTAGCCAAAATGGCACCAAGAGAAAGGCGACTTTGTACCCGTTTCACTGTAGTCCAGTATTCCTGTACTTGTGATGTGACAATGAAATCTAAATATAATTCTAATTTTAATTCCAATTCTAAAAAAGGGCGGCACGGTGGCTCAGTGGTTAGCACTGCTGCGTCACAGCGCCAGGGACCCAGGTCCAACTCCACAGGATGACTGTCTGTGTGGAGTTTGCACATTCTCCCCGTGTCTGCGTGGGTTTCCTCCGGGTGCTCCGGTTTCCTCCCACAGTCCAAAGATGTGTAGGCTAGGTGGATTGGCCATGCTAAATTACCCATAGTGTTCAGGGATGTGTAGATTAGTTTGGTTATAGGGGGATGAGCGTGGGTGGGATGCTCTGAGGGTTGGTGTGGGCTTTTTGGGCTGATTGGCCTGTTCCCACACTGCAGAGATTCCATGATCTAATTCTAACTCAATCCTGACTAATTATTCCACAATAGACGCACAACATATGGAGGGAAACCATTGATCTGGAAATCTGAAAGCCTACTAATAGCATATTTCATGTCTCAAAATGACATTACGGAAGTTCAAGTGCCTTCATTTCTTCTTATTTAATGGATTTAATTTGATTAGACACAATGGAGCTTATTTTGATGAAGTCTTTTCGTAATGATCCATCATAATGGAAGGGTCCCTGAAAGCTCAGGAAAACAGAATAGTAACTATTACCTCAATTATTCTGAGGTTTCCATGGCACAACACTTAGGACATGTCATCGTGGAGGGTTGTTTGTCATACTGGAGGTCTATGACCAGTGGTGTTCCATAGGGATCGGTACTGGGTCCACATTTGTTTGTCATTCACATAAATGATTTAGATGACAATATAAGAGGCAACATTAGTAAATTTGCAGATGACACTAGAATTGGATGTCTAGTGTACAGAGAAAAATAGTTATCTAAGATCACAAAGGGATCTTGATCAATTTGGGTCAATGGGTTGAGGAGTGGCAGATGTAGTTTAATTTGGATAAATGCGAGGTATTGCATTTTGGTAAAACAAACAAGGGCCGGACTTATACAATTAATGGTAGGGCCCTGGGCAGTGTTGTAGAACAGAGAGACCCAGAGGTTCAGGTTCACAATTCTTTGAAATTTGTGTCACAGGTAGACATGGTGGTTAAGAAGGCATTTAATATGCTTGTATTCATTGTGCAGGCCTTTAAGTATAGGAGTTGAGACGTCATGTTGAGATTGTACAGAATATTTGTGAGGCCTGTTCTGGAGTACTTGTGCAGTTCTGTTCACCCTGCCATTGGAAGGATATTATTAAATTGGAGAGGGTTCAGAAAAGATTTACTAGGATGTTGCCAGAAATGAGAGAGTTTGAGATGTAAAAATAGACTGGAAAGGCTGAGAATTTTTTCACTAGAGAATAGAAGGTTGTGGGGTGACATTATAGAGGTTTATAAAAATATGAAGGGCATAGATAAGGTGAATAGTAAAGGTCTTTTACCTAGGGTGGGGGAGTTCTAAACTAATGGTCATATTTTTAAGGTTGAGGGGAGAAAGGTTAAAAATGGACAGGAGGGGCAACATTTTTACACAGACTGTGGTTCATGTGTGGAATGAAATGCCAGAGAATGTGGTGAATGCAGGTACAATTACAACATTTAAAAGACATTTGGATAAGTTGGTTAGAGACAACAAAAATGCAGATGTCAGAATCCAAGGTTGACAAACAGGAGGCTGGAAGAACACAACAAGCTAGGCAGCATCTGGAGGAAAGGAGAAGTCAATGTTTCAGGTATTATCCTTCTTCATGACTGGATGTGGGGATAGGGGGAGCTGCAGATAAAGAAGGAAGGCGGGGGGCGGGGGTAGTGGAATGATGATGATACTTGTGACCTGGTTGGTCGATGGGAGAGATGAATCCGGTTGGTGGCTGGAAGGGAGGGTCAGAGGTGGAATAGAAAAGAGGGGGTGGGGCTGGAAAGGGAGCCGGGGGATGGGACGGAAGGTTATGTGAAATTGGAGAACTCAGTGTTGAGCCCTGTGGGCTGTAGGATGCCCAGGTGGAAGATAAGTTGCTGTTCTTCAAATTTGCATTCTGAGTCACTGTGACACTGGAGGAAGACGAGGATGGACATGTTGGAGGGGGAGTTGGGCGGGGAGTTGAAATGGACGGGGACTGGGTGGTTAGGCTGGCCGTTACAGGCCAGGCAAAGACTAGTTGACCATTTCCACAAGTATGTTCACCTGGCCCATAACAGCCAGCCAACCTCCCGGTCAACTCTCCGTCCCACTCTCCCTTTGACATGTCCGTCCTCGGCCTCCTCCACTATCACGGTGACTCAGAACACAAATTTGAAGAACAACAACTTATCTTCCATTTGGGCACCCTACAGTCTGGAGGACCCAACATTCAGTTCTCCAATTCCAAATAACCTTGTCACTCATCCCCCGGCTCCCTTTCCAGCCCCACCCCCTCCCTTCCATTCCACCTACTGACCCTCCGTTCCAGCCATCAATTGGATTCATCCCTCCCATCGACCAACCAGGTCATACCTACTACCAGTGGCCAACTATCACCACCATTCGCTACCCCCTGTCCCCACCCTCTTTATCTGCAGCTCCCCCTAACCCCACACCCAGTCCTGAAGATGGGTTATACCCAATACTTCGACTGCTCCTTTCCTCCAGATGCTGCCTGGCTTTCCGTGTTTTTCCAGCCTCCCATTTGTCTATTTGGACAAATTGATTTGATTGATGATTTGATTTATTGTCACGTGTATTTATTACAAAAACCGTGAAAGGTGTTGTTCAGTGTTGCCACTCTCCAGTGCCATCTAAGAATGCAGAAAATAAACCAAAACACAGAATATAAAGCCTGAAAAATAAAACAATATTGTTCACCTTATAGTCTCATCTCAATAAATTAGGTGGTCTTTGGAACAGCTCTCGCTTCTAACTCAGCCATGGGCCTGGATCTGGACTCCTCCACCCTGATGGCTTGTGTCCCTGCTGCTAAACCACACATTGTAATGCCACTGTCACTGGAAGAAAGAGTCACTGCTCTCTGGCGCCATCTTGCCTTCCCCAGTGCCACCGCTGCCATGAGTTTATGCCAACCTCACATGCAGCAGCTGCCAACTCCACAGGGCCCTGCACTGGATCCAAACTTGCCGCTGTTGCTGCCTCTGCTATCAAGCGCTGGGGCCTAGCCGTGGACCTGGAGCTGCAGCTCAGCCTGCAAGTCTGGACCAGGGGATTAAACCTAGGATCTGCTCCTGAATAGTTCATGAATAGGAAAGGTTTCGGGGGATATGGGCCAAGTGCAGGCACATGGGACTGGTTTAGTTTGGGAACATGGTCAGAGTGGACTGGTTAGACTGGCTGTATGACTCTATGGCTTTTTATTACATTGGTGCCCAAACTGTGATCATGCAGACCTGCATGCCCTGACTTTTAATAATTGGCCCCTCACGTTTAGACAATTCAGAGCTCTCTTCACACATTTCTTTACTGATGTGTCCCCTCGGAATATTTTGTGCCTGGCCTTTTGGAACTTACAGTTATTCTTAAATTTATTCTCTCAATTGTTGAGAAAATGTACCTCAGAACATCAAGGTCTTTTAAATCAATTTCTAGAATTATGGAAAATACCAGGAATATAATTTTAAACATTCTTTGTGTCCATCCCACCCCATCCCATTTCCACACCAAGTTCCATGTACAGCATTAGGATTCCAACATAATGGAAAAGAGTATAATGCCATGGTGAGTTATTTAAAAATTACTTTTGATCTGGTATGTAAATAAAAATTAAAAATACTATTTTGCAGCTTGAAGCATTCAGATAACAATTTGTACAATTTTACTCACTGACTAAAAATAACCATTTTCTTGCACCTATAACAAAACATTTTACTGGATCAAATACCCTTTGATGGAATCAGAATGTGCAAAAGCAGAATTATCTTTATATAACATCTGGTTCACAGAATCACAGAACTGTTGCAATGCAGAAGGAAACCATTTGGCCTACTATGTGTGCGCCATCTCTCTGAATGAGCAATGAACTATTGCTATCCTCATCCCACACTCTCTCCCAGCACGTTCTTCCTTTGCAGTTAGTCTAATTTGCTCTTGAAAGCTTCAACTGAACATTTCTCCAACACCTTGTCAGTCAGTGTATTCCAGACCTTAACATTCACTGCTTGGAAAAGATTTTCCTCATGCTGTTTTTACTTCTTTTGCCAACTGTTTTCAATCTGGCATTGTCGCTGCTTTCACGAGAGGTAACAGTTCCTCTCTACCAAATCTGTCCAGATCACTCATGATTTGTATACATCTCTAAATTCTTCTCTCAACCTTCTCCAAGGAAACATCCACGACTTCATTTATATTTATAATTGAAGTTCCTCCAACCTTTCCCTCTTTCCTGGAATACTGTGCACGGACCCCCAGCAGAGTGGCAAAGGTGATTGACATGGTTATGGCAATGCTGGGCATTCCTCTGGACAATTGAGACTTCACAAGCCCTGATGGCAACTTTGGGCTAGGTTGGCATGGTCTGATGAAGTGATCTCCTCTGTCAGTCCTGATGAAGAGGATATCCCTCCTCTGCATCACCCCATTGACTAAGAATTCCGACTCCCTGTCAGCAAAGTGGGACGTCAATTTTCCTTAGTCTGCAACGTCCAGGGAAATGTGCAGGACAGCTTTAGGATGCCAGTGCTAATCCGGATACACTGTAGCATTTAAAAACTGCTGATCCATTCCAGGATCTCCGATGAGTGGTGAGTTCATCCGACCATGATGTGCTGGTAGCATTGGGTTGACATCACATGAGGGGGGCTCCTTGGGGTATGGTTACTTGGTAATGAGATGAGTTTAGGGCAATAATAAGGGAGATCTTGCTCGGCTTCATGGAGAGAAACCTTCTGTGAAACTTGACAAAATTGATACTTCGCCAAAATATCATAAGATCTATCCCATAATGTTTTTCATGAAGCTGTCCTGAGACAGTAGTGAGGGCAATTGATTCCCTTTGATGCAGGATTTAGAAGGACCAGGATAATAACATTTTTCTTTTATCCCCTCAAAATGAAGCCTAAAATGATGGTCATACATAAAAGAAATCCTGTGTTCCTGTAAATGAAGATACTAGCCAATTGTTTTTTCCTTGGTTTAAGCTATCCATCTTCAAAATTGTTTTGCAAAAGTAATATGCTATAAATTTGGAAGGTAAGAGGCAATAATCAATTTCTGGAAATTCCAGGAATGAGACAATTGGACAAAGATGAAGTTCCTTTGAAGAGCACTAAAGATATAAATATTCATCTGTCCAAACGATTTGTTTAATCCAATTGTTCTAACCCAGTCATGCATTATACGTCAAGCTATTTCATGTGAATAAGTACTTCTGAATCAGACCCTATGTTGAGTTGCATTTTCATTTTCTGTACTTGTTTTTTTTTTGAATTATTGAAACACAACTCAATATACTTATTGAAATTTGGAAGAAAATGTCATTCCTTTTCTTGTTGTAAAGCATTTCTGTGCCTTTCACATACAATAGAAATTGTTTATAGAATTACAGTTCATGCCGAGATTTTCCTGCATCTCTGCCCGAGTGCGGAGAATAATAGAAAGACAGACCATTCGGAAGCGCATACCTGTCAAGAAACCAGCCTCACTTTCTTCGACTCATTCAGATAAAAGGAAAATCGGAGAGATAGTAAGAACTGCTGACGCTGGAGTCTGAGATAACACAGTGTGGAGCTGGAGGAACACAACAGGCCAGGCAGCATCAGAGGAGCAGGAAAGCTGATGTTTCGGGTTGGGACTCTTCTTTTGGAGAGGTGTGATCACACCTGATTTCCAGTGTTCCAGGAAATCTCCTCCCCTATTCCTATGTAAAAATTGGCAACTGCTCAGTCACTTTTCACACTGCTCAATCTCACAAATAACATGGAGATGAATGAGATAAACTGGCTTTGGTTCATGATACAATGTAGATAAGATTACATCATGGGATCTTTAACAGACACCGGTATCATTAGAACTGACAGGCAAGATTCTGCTTCACACAACATCCAACAGTTGAGGATGACAATGAGGACATTCCTCAGCACTGAAGCAACAGCCAGAATTATGTGTTGAAGGCTTGAAGTTAGACTCAATGCCAACTGATACATCGGCACGAAAGCTACAAGCTAAGCCAAAGTGGCACAATGAATCAAAGCTTGTTCAGAAAGTGAGTGTGTTTCACCCTGTGGTGGGTATCTCTGCTTATTAGATGATGGAATGTGCTAATACTACCTCTGTGTAATATTCATCCATGGGCCTGCTGTGTGTTTCTAACTATATCCAATATGAATCCCTAAAGGCTAGTGTCCAAGCCTTAGCTGATGTGCATTTTCCTATTCAAAGATGCCACATAACTTCAACTGAAACTTTTCCTTCCATGCTCTTAAATCAGCGTTCCACAGCACAATAATATAAATTAAAACTGTGGATGCTGAAGATCTGAAACAACAGAAATTGCTGGTGAAACTCAACAGGTCTGGCAGTATCTGTGGGAAGAAAGCAGAGTTAAGGTTTCAAGTCAGATGACTCTTCATCAGAACTGATAGCAGTTGGGAAAATCTGGTATTTATGCTGAAACTGAGGTTGGGGAGGAAAGTGGAAGGGGAGAGGTGAGCAGATAGGTTGTGATGGAGCCCAGAAAAGGAGAAAGATATATAGGAAAGAGGCACAGCTAGCCCATTTTCTCACACTTTGCTCTTATTATTTCTTATTTAGATTTTCTTTTGTCCTGGCCTGCTATTCATTATGTCCTTGTTTAACTATCCCTTTCATATCTCTCTCTCTGGGCTCCATCTCCACTTATCTGCTGACCTCGTCCCATTGTCCCCCCTCCTCCCACACTGTGTCTTCCCATAAATACTCCTTTTTCCTACCTACTAATGGTTCTGATGAGCACTTTAATTGCTAACTTTGCTTTATTCCCAGAGATGTTTCCAGACCTGCTGTGTATCTCCAGCAATTTCCATTTTTGTTCCACAGTACAATGTTCCTCTAAACTTTGACTTTCCGAAAGGACTTGGCCTCCGGATGCATCTATAACAAAGTGATATTTTATTGGTGCTTTGACATTGGTCGATATAGGTTTGTACAGTATATCAAAATAAAACGTAACCAATGTTATTCAGAATGTCAACGATGCCCAATGTCATTGAAACTGATATGGCGTATCACATCACCTTAAGTTCAAGCCAGTCACATAAGATGCTCACACAGTCTGATGGCCCTTAAAGGCTAAGCACTTACAAAAAATACTTCAAAAATGAAGCAGACTCTACTGATTCATGATTTCCCTTGCTGTGCAATCAACAAGGATGTAGTCTTTTTTTAAATCTATGTGTTGTTGCATCAATTACAAAATGCAAAACATTGTGGATAATACAATGTACTGATATAAATTCAATCAGACAAGGGTCACCAGTCACCCAGTACCATACTGTTCACAATCTGTCTTTGACTTTGGGTTTACATGAAGCCTGAGAAACTAGTTAGACAGACACACACGTATACAATCGACAAAGTATGTATTAACCAAGTTGAAACAAATGAAAAAGAAATTGCCAGAGAAACTCTTACAGCATCTGTGAGAAAAAACAAAGGCCAGTGACCCTTCTTTGGAACTAATAGCAGTTAGGAAAAGACAATATTTCTGCTGAAGAGGGATTGTGAAGGAAGGAAGAGTCAATAGGTGGAAATGAAGCCGGGCTTGGGGGTGGGCGGTGGGGGGGTTAGGTGGAGATGGTGGCTGCTGGTGTTGGTGTTGATGAGGGTAGAGAGAGACAGAAAGTGAAAGAGAAAGGGAGAGAGTGAGAGAGGGAGTGAGAGAGAGAGAGAAAGAGAGAGAGAGAGAGAGAGAGAGAGAGAAAAGGTTAGGCAGACAAATGGATTCTTGATAGTAAGCCAGGGATGAAGAGTAGTTAAATAGATGATCATGTGGACTATGAGTAGTTGATGCCATCTACCCGGCCTGTACCTTTGAACAGCTGATACATGCAGACAAAAGAATTAATTCTTATTTCTGTGAAGCTTGTAATCTGGAGTAAAGAAAATAAGTTTGTGGCCCAGTAGGCTGACTGGATTAAACAGATAATAGAGGGTCAATTTCTTAAATAGGTAGGAAGAATCAGCATTTATATTCACCACTTGCAGGCTTGGAATGTTCCAAAATGATTTGCTGTCAATGTCGTACTGTAGGGAAACAGGGTCACCAATTTATGTACAGCAACATTCTACAAGCAGCAATGAGAAAAGTGATCAGTTATGTTGATTAAGGATTCATTAGGACATCAGGAAGAAGATGCTACCAAGGCCTCAGCGAAGGAGATCATTAATCCACTTGAATGTTTTAAAATTGAGGAGGAGATATTAAATTAAATAAAACACCAGTACAGGATGAGATGCATTCAAGGACACTGATGGAAATGAGAGTGGGAAGTGCAGAAACAAGTGATAATATTCCACTGTTGATAGGGCTGTGGAGATATCCTCTGATCTACTGTATTGTTCATACTGTAGCAAACTGATTTGAATGATTAGCACATCGGTAGCATAACTAGGTTAGTACCACATTTTAAAGTGTGCTGCTGCAGCTGCTGGTTTGCCCTTATACACAATGCATGAAACTAAGGTTGGAATCCAAGACTAATAAGCATAAGAATTAGGTGCAGAAGAAAATGATTTGGCACTTTGAGATTGCTTTGCTTTTCATTAGGTCATGCCTGATTTGACTGTAGTCTCAACTCCACTTTCCTGGTGTCTCGCATACCTTTTGACTACCTGGTGGATCAAAAATCTGTTTAACTCAGTTGGAATATACACAATGGCCCAGACTCCACTGCCTTTGGTTGTTCATAAAAAGATACCCAAATCACTTTAACTGTATTGTTCTTGTAGTCTGTGCATTTAAATGATATCTTGCTTTTCTTTCCTCTTACAAAAGTGGAAAAACTCACACTTTCCCCTCCCAGACCCAATCTGCCAATTGTTTGTCCTATCTCTTAATTGAGGCGTGAGAGATATTTCAAGATCACAGAGGTTATAGATTATTGTCGTATACAGGACTGCTGCATCAGAACATTATTGTAGATTAATTATACTGCCCTGTTTAGTGCACTGATGGTGTCACTTTATACAATGAATGTCCTCACTGTGGAGGTGAGACCTTGTCTTCACAAAGGCTATGATTTGGCCATTCCTAACAAGTCTATTGAAGTCAAATGTACCTGTGACAGGTCGGTTGTTGAAGTTGGGCTCACTCATTAACCTTCCAAGCTTGGATTAAGTACATACTTCTTAGTGCCATAGAGTCATATAGATCCCTGTTCCTAGAAAACCTTTCAATAAAATGGCATCCCTACTATCTGCCGCTTGAGTTCACCACCGCCATCCTGAGAGCGGTCGACATACACTCCATGCAGATGTGAAGAATGCCCTAGATGTGATTTATACTGTCACAAACACTCTCGAGATGAAATTCCCCAAGGCCCTATTCATTGTGGCTGGTGACTTCAACCCAGCCAACTTCAAGAGGGCGCTGCCAAAGTACCACCAACACATCTCCTGCCCTACCAGAGGGCCAAACATTCTGGGTCACTGTTACACAATCAACAAAGATGCCTATCGCTCCATCCCCTGCCCGCACTTCAGAAAATCCAATCACAGCGCTGAGTTCCACCTCCCAGCTTACAAGCAAATGCTGAAACGGGAGAACGCCTCGCAAACGGAAACAGTGCTGGTCCAAGGCTGTGGCCCTTTCCGGGGCTGCTTGGAATCAACGAACTGGACAGCGTTCAAGTACTCAGTGGAAAACGTAAACGGATACACCGCCACCGTCACAGACTTCATTGGCAAATGCGTGGAGGACTTGTACCAAAGAAGACAATCCAAGTGCTCCCCAACCGTAAACCTTGGACGAACCAGGAAATCCACTCCCAACTGAAGACCAGATGCGCAACATTCAAATCGGGTGACCAGGGCCAATACAGGAAATCCAACTATGACCTCCGCAAAACCATCAGGAATGCACGGAGGCAGTACCAGACCAAGTTAGAGGCCTAAACCTGCCAAACAGACTCCTGCCGCCTGTGGCAAGGTCTAAACTACATAAGGGGATACAAAATGAAGCAGCGGAAGATAGCGGACAAAGACACATTCCTCCCTGACGCCCTCAATGCTTTCTACGTTCAGTTTAAGCAGAATGCCAGCAGCGGGTGACACCTGCCCCGACAGCCCCGGGGATCCTCCGGCACCACTGCAGACGTCAGATCTTCTGGGGAGTCAACCCAAGGAAAGCTTCAGGCCCGGACGGTGTTCCCAGCTGAGCACACAGCTCCTGTGTAGACTGACTGGCAGAGGTATTCACCGACATATTCAACCTCTCCTTCCTACAAGTTGTGAAGTCCCCACCTGTTTCAACAAGACTACCATCATCCTTGTACCTGAGGAAGCACATGCAGCATGCCTTACTGACTACCATCCAGTGGCTCTGACCTCAATAATCATGAAGTGCTTCGAGAGGCTGGTCATGGACTGCATCAACTTCAGTCTCCCAACCTGCCTCAGCCCCCTACAATTTGCCTACCAACGTAACAGGTCCACAGCAGATGCCATATCCCTAGCGCTGCACTCATCCCTGGAGCATATGGACAACAAAGACACCTACATCAGACTCCTGCTCATTAACTACAGCTCCGCCTTCAACACCATTAGCCCCTACAGACTGATCTCAAAACTCCGGGACCTTGGTCTCAGCTCCACCCTCTGCAGCTGGATCCTTTCTGACCCACCGGCCACAGTTAGTGAGGATAGGTAATTGTCATTTATTGTAACATTTAAACAAGATCAATTTTGATGAGCATGCTCACACAGCAACAAAGTTCTAATGGTACATAACAGCCTGGTCATTGACATCAGAACAGCTGGGCCACAATGCAGGGATATTACTCCTACACACCAATGAGTCAAGCACCTTCGACTGTATGACCTCTAAAGTTGATGAACATAAGCAGTCAGCACATTGCAGAATCCAGTACCAGGGTGAAAAGAAGCACCAGAAAGACAGAACAGATACATCCAAAAAAGGTGCATCGAAGGAGTATGTTTACCTTAAATAACTGTCCCAACAAAACTGACTCAACACAGGAGCACCCCCCCCAAAAGGATGCTTCCTCAGCCCCCTATTGTACTCCCTGTACACCCACGACTGTGTTGCCAAATTCTGAATGAATGCCATCTGCAAGTTCACTGACGATGCCATCATGGTGGGACGGATATCTAACAATGATGGGCCAAAATACAGAAGGGAGATAGAGGTCTTGGTGATGTGGCACAATGAGAACATCTTCTCTGTCAATGTCAGCAATACTAAAGAACTCATCATTGACTTCAGAAAGAAAGGAGGAGAACATCCTCCCATTTACATCAACGGAACTGAGGTTGAGAGGGTGGAGAGCATCAAGTTCCTCAGAGTGATGATACCTGACAACCTGTCCGGGACTCCCCATGTGGATGCGACGGTCAAGAAGGCACAACAATGCATCTCCTTCCTGAGGCAGCTCAGGAAATTTGGAGGACCCTCACCAAATCCTACAGATACACCATTGAAGGCTTCCTCTCCAGGTGTATAATGGCCTGGTATGGCAATTTCTCTGCCCAGGACCATAAGAAACTACAGAATGTAGTGTGCACAGCCCAGACCATCACAAAAGCCAACCGCCCATCCATGGACTCCATTTACATGGCTCACTGCCACGGAAAGGCTGCTAACATCATCAAAGACCCATCGCACCCCCGGTAATGATCTCCTACAACCTCTTCCGTCAGCCAGAAGGCACAGAAGCTTGAACACATGCATCAGCAGATTCAGGAACAACTTCTTCCCGGCCATTATTAGACTGATGAATGGACTGTCTGGCCTCAAATAATGCTGATCTTGCTAATGTTGATCTCACCAAGCGCACGCCCTGTGAAATGTAACCAATATTGTCTAAGTCTTTTTACAACCTCTGATCTGTACGTTCTTGCTTACTGTGATGTGCCTGTACAGTTCGTAAACAAAGCTTTTCACTGTACTTGTTACACGTAAGAATAAATCAATCAATCAGACATACAACACGGAAGCAGAACCTTCTGTCTAACTCGTCCATGCTGACCAGATATTCTAAATGTATCTACTCCCATTTGCCAGCATTTGGCCCATATCTCCATAAACCCTTCCTATTCATGTACCCGTCCAGATGCTTTTTAAATGTTGCAATTGTACCAGCTTCAATCACTTCCTCTGGCAGCTCGTTCCATATATGAGCCACCATCTGCGTGAAAATGTTGCCCCTTAGATCCCTTATATATCTTTCCCCTCTCACCTTAAACCTATGCCCTCTAGTTTTGGACTCCCCCACCATGGGAGTAAGATGTCTTTCTTTAGAATTGGCCCATTTGTCCCTGCAGTGAATCTATGCAGCACCACTTTATTTGCCTTTGTGTGGTACTCCAGCTGGCTGGTTTTGTAGCTTTCCCAATAAGGAAACAGCATTTTGTAAAATATCAGCAGCAGTATTTGCACACAGCCACCATTTTGATCGACTTCTTGGAAAAAACTATGAAAATCAAGGTTGTAAATCTTTTACAGCTTTGTCCTGTCGTGAGGTAATTTCAGCAAATATTATCAGGGCTCAGAAAACATTCATGCATCAGGTATCATGCATTTCTCCCAATAATGAAGTTGAAGCGGTTTGCCGAGCATCTATAATCTCATGACTCATGTTACTGGTCATCAGGACAATCAGTCAAGCAATCCAACATCAACTTTAATAATTTATACAATAGAAAATATGATAAAGTGTTCATCATTTGGCATTGCATTACAATACAGACAGCCACCCTCCTTCATGTTATGTCCCATATTCTTCAGAATTCTTGAAAACATAGTTGTAAAACCTCTATAGTAAAGTGAATCATTTTGAGATCTAAAGTCTTAAACTTGCAGTAGTTACTGCTCTGTGATGTCAGTTGGGACTATTTCTTCACTGAGCCGGTTAGATTAGGGTAATGAATTGTTAAAGGCACAATATTAATAAAAACGATACCTGTTGACTATGCTGTCGTGTCTTTATGTCAGGCAAAATAATCAAACTGCTTTTTTTCAAAACAATGAGTCTGAGTCGGAGTGCCGAGTTCTGAAGAAGGGTGACTGGATCCAAAGCATTAAATCTGTCTTCTCTCCACAGACACTGCCAGATCTGCTGAGTTTCGCCAGCAATTTCTGTTTTTGAGTCTTTCTGGAGACTGTCCAGATAATTGTGCAAGGGTATTGGGTCAAAGTTGGGTTCAGTTATCAAGAGGATAAAGACTGTCTAGGCTCCCCCATGAACAATTACTGTGTAGTTTTGGAATCAAAGGATTGCCAGTACAAGTGGAATTCAATCCCAGCACTAGTCAGTGTCTTAACAACAGTGAGTTGGGAAAGAACCAGAGAATAAAGGAAACATGATGTGAGTTTAAATTTGAATACAACTAGTTCCAATTTGGGCCAATTCATTCAGGGTAGTCCATGTGGTTTAGGGACAGCACGCAAGCTGTTGGCTCATGTTACTGCAGTCAAAACAATAGACCTTTTAATTTATACAGATCTGGAAAATAAAGAAAAAAAAACAAAAACAAAAATAAAAGTGCTCTAAATACTCAGCTGGTCAGGCAGCATTGCCTGAAGACAAGCAGAATTAAAACTGAAACTGAGAACCACCCACCCTGCCCTCAGCTCTGACATTCCTTCTCTCCCTCTTTCAACCTTGTGCTGGTCTTCTTGCCTTTAGTCACTTATTTTTGGTCTCTGGTCTCACCCTGGGGCTCTGGAGGGAGAATTACCATCAACTGCCCCCCTCCCTGTCCCTTCACAATGGCAGTGGTGGCATGGAGGGTTGATGGCCTCTGAATTTGCAGCTAACCTTTGGCACGTTAGACTTTGCCACCTGGAATGCTGATGATATGGAAAGTGCAAGGGTGTCCTTTTAGGTGCCTGAAGGTCACATAATTCAATCAAGTTTCCTATGGAACTGACAGATGTTCTGCACGGGCTGTTTGGCAGAATCCTGGCCATTCTTCCTGAACACTAAATTAACTCTGACATATTGAAGAAGCATAAGTTTATGTGAGAAATGTAATCAAGGGTTTCTCCCACTGAATTCACCGATCTGACATCCAAAACATCATTATGTTTAAATTGATGCCGTTATTCCTTTCTAATAGAAACAGGCCTTTCTTCGGATTTAGCAAGAACTGCAGATGCTGGAGTCAGAGATAACACAGCGTGGAGCTGGAGGAACACAGCAGGTCAGGCAGCATCAGAGGAGCAGGAAAACTGATGTTTCGGTCAGGACTCTTCTTCAGAAATCAGAAAACTGAAACATCAGCTTTCCTGTTCCTTTGATGCTGCATGGCCTCCTGTGTTCCTCCAGCTAAACACTTTGTTATATCCATTCTCTGATGTCATAGCTTGTCTATAATTTGCACCCTACATTTAGCATCCTTGATATCACTGTTAATCTACAACTGACTGGTAAAGCTGAATCACTGTTAACTCTAGTGAAGTTGTAGTATATGGGATGACAACATGCTGGAATGACAAGAGTCATCTTTGCATTTGGCCCCATTTTCTCTCTCAGCCCTGACAGAATGTATTTTTGATGTAGCAGGCAAGAGTTGGAACAGAGGGTGACAACCAATCGCTTCGTCATATGCCAGAGGCTTGGTCAGACATGATCACACTCTCCTCTTTCACACAGAAAACAGAATATTGGAATCAAACTCGTCTGAATAACGTTCACAATGGCTGTTACTCCTGCCTGATGGGACTGTCACCTGAGTACAAATGGCTACTCAAATAATGGCTCAATAACAAATGACTTAGAATCCAGTCAGCCAAAAACATGTTTCCGGCTTATGAAAAGGATATTTTCCCCTTGGTCAGTGTTCTAATTTCTCTTGACATTTCTTTACTGTTCAATTTAACAGCATCAGCAACATCGATGCCAAAAGTGTTTCAAGTCTTCAAATAATTGTGGCCGAACTTAAAGATTATTCACGTCAAGAGCATAGCCCTGATGAAACGATTGTTCCACTTGCTTGAGTCTCATGTCATGTGCAAGATTAGACTGGGATATTTCTTTTCCTTCCCCTTTACATGGCTTCCAATTCCAACGAGATCCAGATGACGCATTACATTGCACACATGCTTTCAAACCCCATTTGGCATTCTCTTTTTTTTTTGGGAGCTCCTGGATCGTGGCAGTGTGTCTTTTCACTGTAAGAAGACTTTGATCTATTGTTTGTTCTTTGCCAAGTTGGAAGTTTTCTTGCACTGATTGAATCAAAACTCTGGGTAAAGATCAAATTCTGAAGCACGCATCTAAGCCTGGCAATCCTTCTCCTGGTGTCTTGTTATTGATGGAAACACTTAACTATTGCAAAAAATATATATTCCCTTGAAAATTCTTGTAACAACTCTTGGCTCTGAAAATGACCAATAATTTTTGATATGAGACAAAATCATGATCTGAAAGAAAATCAAGGGAGCAATAAATCATCTAATTTTGTCCTTCCCACTGGTTCCTAAATACATGACTAATGTTCTTGCATGAGCTGAAAGCAATGGTTTGCCCTGTTTTCATGAATTCATCATTCATTTTGAGCAGAGATAATGGTCAATTGAATCGCGTGTATCCTGGAAAGGTGGAGAAAAAATTGGAAAAGTGGACTTCGGTAACAGTGGACCAAATATCTTCATTGATATGTTCCAATTTGTCATCACATTGGTATCTTTTGGCTTCATGTGTTTCCTTACTAGCCAAGGTGTACAGAATGACTTTCACTTGGATGGTAATGCCAATGCTGGAAATATCATTGTCAAGGATCAATGAGTTAAATAGGTTTAGATTTGTGATTGGAATTGCGTGCAACCACGTGGAGAGAAAATTATGCTTTTATGTGTGAAATTGTATCAGACTGTCTATAAATGTATTGGTAACAAATACACTGCCATCCTCTCCTTGTTAAAGAACAGAATTCGCACCAGGTGTGCAGTCTTGGGTTTTAGTAGCATTTAACGTGATCCTGAACTTTGGCTGTTGTAAGGGTCATTGGATTTACCAATTCTGTAGTGGGGTCGTGGATTTTCAGAGCATTGGAATAGGTTGATAGGATTTGGCAGTTTAGCTGGAGGGGCCTCTCTAGATTGCTAACACTGTGGAGGAGGAAGCTAGAAGTTGGGAGAGCTAAGGCACAGGATGTGCGGATTGGTTCACTATTGGCTCCTCGGCATCTCTCAGCATATGTTAAACATAGAAAGACAAAAAAATTACCGACTAGATAGAGGTCCTTTGTCCCATCATATCTGCATAGCTATATGAGTGGCACCATTGGGTAACACATAGATAGTAGCTGTGACAGCCCTCCTAGGGGTGAGGAGAGGGTGCTGTGATGGTAGCACTTCACAAACGCTATAATTTATTGTCGTTGATTTCTGGATTATAAACAACTTCTTCAACAAATAAAAGCCATTGCTGCATAAATAAATATTCAGATTCCACTCTACATGGATGTGCCTCTCTGGAACTCAAAAATAAACACATGGCAGCTTTAATAAAATGTATTCTTAGTTTTAATCCAACAAAAGTTAGCCAGCAAATCTCACTGCTCTTTGGAAGTATGTGAGAGGAGCCAGTTTTACAATCAATATTCCCTCATGAATGACATGTCTAACTGTTGATTATAAATACTGACAGAAATTAACTCAAGTAACATATTTTTTACATGAGATTAGAATTTTTTTTGGAGATTAAAATAAAACTAAGTACAAACAAATGATTAACTTTCATTCACCCCCAGCGGCTGGACAAACAAAATTTGATGTAAATCGTCAAGTTTTGTTTTGAATGTTAACTATAACCCATTCAACAATGGGCTTGATTTCCAACTTACAGCTTCAGGAATTTGAAAAAGTGGAGATGTAGTCCTGAGGCTGACATTGGGGATTTGTGATTAAGCACTTATGATTGGGCAAAATGTCAAAGAGGTCCAGCAAGATTCTGTCCACTGGCCAATGTGTGGGTTTCTGTCACAACTAGAAGTTGCAAGTTCAGGAAGAAAATGTCTTCCCTCATAACTGGCAGCAAATAAAGCGTCTGCAAGCCTTTCTGCCAAGGCTGACTGGAATTTTCTGGTTGGCTTACTGGGCTCCCTGCTGTGGGTGAAGGCAACCTGCAGGCCAGACCAGGTAGCCAATGCCCATCTTCCATTTCCGATCTTCACGGTGCCTATGGCTTTGCTTGTGAAGTGGCCACAATTGCAACTACAGGCCACATTGGATGGGGTAGCTCTGCCATAATACAAACATCAGAACATGGAGCCAGGTGAGGGCCATTCAGCCCCTTGAACCTGCTATGCCGCTTGATATGATCATGGCTGCTCTCATCTCAGCCTCAACTCCAGTTTCCTGCCCGCTCCCCATAACCCTTTAATCCTTCGCTAATTAAAAATCTGTCTCTCTCCTTCTTAAATTTATTCAGAGTGCTGACATCCACTGCTCTCTGGGACAGTGAATTTGATAGATTCACAACGATTTGGGAAAAGTAATTTCTCCTCATCACTGTTTTAAATCTGCTATTCCTTAGTGCAAAACAACAACCTCTGATTCTAGATTGCCCCACAAGGGGAAACATCTGCTCTACACCTACTTTGCCAATCCCCTTTAGCATCTTTTCTACCTTAATTAGATTGCTTCTTGACCTTCTAAACTCTAGTGAGTATAGGTCTATATTGCTTAACCTTCTTCATAAGACAGACTTTTCAACTCTGGAATTAATCAAGTGAACCTTCTATAAATTGTGTCTGATGCAATGACATCCTTCCTTAAGTGAGGGACAGAACTGTACACAGTAACCTTCAGGCTGCAGTGGGAATCCTAACCTAGGCTATCAAAAATGTCTGCAGCAAACACTTCCATCTTGAGGCACCCTGTCTTTGTCCTAACCATATTGGCAGCATTCCTCCCTCACCTCTGATATTGGGTCTGATGAAATCCCTCGGTATTGGAGGTTCTCCAGACTTGAGAACAACACACTGTCCTTAATTGGGTAGTGAGCACATTTTCTCTTCACCAGTTTGCCAACCTGACTAAAAACCTCTTAGGGATCAGGCACTAATGTATCTGGGGGGCAAGGGGGGTGCGTGGAATCATGACCCAGAAACATATTTGCCCTCAAAACCCTGACTCCAGACATCAAACCTTGCCTGGAAGTGTCACTTACTGATCTGCGCTAAAAGAAATTTGTCATCTGAAATTAACACAACAAATATAAAAACCAGGTGCCTTTCTTAAGACGAGGTTTGCCCCGATTTCAACAACATTGAAGGCAGAATTGATGTTTATGATAGCATACTGGTTTCACTCATGGTGACAATATTCTATAAATTGCAGTTTAAATATGTGCAATACAGAGAAACTACACCTGACCTTTCAGAGTGCAGGTTGTCACTAAATTGCATCATTCATAGATGAATTCGCTCATCTCCAAGGGGCAAGTTACAATAAACAGCATAGCCCCTCATCTGTCTCTATCCCAGATTACATTCCCCACGAAATGAGAGAAAAAAATAATGTGCCAACTCATTTAAAAAAAAATTGAGAAGCTATTGAAGTTTATCATTCATTTTATTTTTTTTCAAATGGCACACAAACAGAAATGTTATGAAACACTAAAGGCACGATTCAATTTTCCATTGCAGGCGAAGTTGACTTAAAATCTGTCATGGACATGTAAGCATGCTTGTGGTGAATCCTGCCTATTAATACTTGCTCTCTTACTCGCAAAAGTTTAAAAATCAATACAAACGTTACTGGAATGAAATGTTGGACAATTCTTTGTTAGCTTTTCCTCAAATATTTTCAAAAGTAGGTATTGTTGGAAAGTGAAGAGAATTGTTATTCATTCGCATTGTAACATGCTGCTATGTGTGCTGGGAAACTGTCCATTGCAATGCTCAAATTTCAAGATTTGTCTGGAACAAAGAAGGTCAAAGCTTTAATGCAAAAAAAAATTAGTCTACATCCAAGCTTTTGAGAGAGTTTGATGCCTTTATATAAAAACATTAATTAAATGCTTAAATACACAAATCTAACTTTATATTTCAGTGTAATCTTACATATGTATATTTTGCAAACCATATCTTAAATAATAATAAAAAGCACTTAAAAAAAGTTTTGGAAAAATGTTGTTTTTTTAAATTTTTGCATAGCAGTTAATTTCAAATTAGCAAACAGTGAATGAGAGTTGGTTGAGTGCAGGAACTTCTCTCCAGAACAGTCTAAGGATTTTGGCAATACACATCTGAAGTACTATAGCACCTCCACTGATGGGAAGACATAATGACATTGTGCCAATTCTACACAGGCATTTATTATTTTCAATGTAGATATAGGAATTTACAAATGAGTAAAATGTGACAACAGAAAGTAAAGCTTTGCAAACTGTAGAGATAGAGTGTAATAAATATATAGATAAATCTTTGAAGCAAGCTGTGATGCAGTTGTGACTTCAGTAGTCATGTCCTGGTACTCTGCTAGAAGATTGGAACCTGTACGGCACAGAGCATACTGCTCTTTAGCCTTACTATCATGTACAGTCTGTTATTAAACATTATTAAAAGGAACACAAAAGTGATATTGATCTTGTCTGAAGACCCAAAGAACCATACTACAACATAATTACAGTGACAGAGACACCCATCTAAAATAGATGGCGTTTTTCTTAGAGGAGCCTGAACATCCAAGGTTGAGGAATCACAAGGAAAAAATTCTCAGAAAACTCCCTGAATACAGTGACATGAAAGTTTACCTGAAATGAGGCAAAGTGAGGCATACCCCAATACAGAATTTCTGCACCATCTCAACATCCCTACCCTTTCCAAAGCTCCTCCGATGCTGTCAGAGGACTGATACAAGTACTTAGAAAGGAGTTTTGGAAGATGACTTTCCACAACTACAGAACAGTCTCAGTTTTTTTGGCACTGGTGCCATTTTTAAAGCTCAATCCTGCACCGGGTGAAAGGCTGCCAGTCTGGAGCTGCTTTGCATTGTTCATGTCAATTTCCCCAGATATGTCAGATAGGGGGAGATAAGCACCCTGTTTGACAGAAAAGGTTCTGATGCCATAGTGGATGGGGGTGCAGAGGAGGGTCTTCTTCTTCCTTCAGGACCAACAGAGATGACCACACTGTCAGACAACTGCTAGCCAGGGCTGAGGTTGCCACCTAGTGTCAATGCTGGATTCACAATCCAGGGGAATGGCCAGAAATGCAGGATGAAGGTCAATGACCGATTCTACTCCACCAGGAAAAATGCCACCAGCTTCTTCTGCTACCTCACACTCACTCGATCTCTTCTATTACACACATCCCACCAAGGCTCATGTTCTACCACTCTAACTGTCACATGTAAAGTCTTCCCTCACTTGTTGTCAGCTACCCAAACCCTCACCACTAAACTGCCTACTCACCCATACGGGACACCTCGTGGCTTTATCCTCTTCTGCAATAGCGCCAACAGCTATGCAAGCAATTTTCAACCAACTCAATCCCCCTCATTGCCATTTTTCAGGATAGTAAAGGCCTACAATAGAACATAAAGAACCACGATGTTTGTGGGATACTTGACTTTTGTCTCATCATCTACTACAAAGAAAAGATCCTGAATGCAATGATTCCAAGCTGTCAACTGACCATGCTAAGCTGATATTTAATATCCGAGATTTCCCTTTATATACAGTGCTGAGATCCCCTGACTGAAGATATTAGGTTCTGAGGTCTACTCTCTATAGACGGTGAGACATGGCCAGTCAACTGAAGCATGTGCGGTGTGTGTTTGCCACATCTGCTGCTGACACATGGTGTAGCTATGAGATTGACGTAGCAGAATACTGTACAGCAACTTGTCCACCCTCTTTGACTGATGACTGCTGACAGCTATGCCGGGTGCCTGACTTTGTGCTTGTGCTGAAAGGCAAGTCAGGACAGAAACACCATTTAAGAACTGGCTGAGAGGGCTAACTGCAAAGAGGCAAGTCAAGACTTGGTGAGATAAGGCAAATCAGGGCAAGGCAGAGATGCTGTGAGCATCCAAGTAAATGCAAAGTGAGTGAGCACAATGAGAGTGAGCAAGGAGTCTTGAGATCCAGCCTGCTCTAATCTATCAATTGGGTACCAGCCCCTTCTCACAATGTGTCCTGCCAGCAGCATTACAGTGAAAGGTGCTGATCAGCTCCAACGAATTGCAGAACCATATTGTATATGGATCAATGATGTGTCATGAGAGTGCAATGAGGCTGGCTTGTGTTCACCACCAAAATGTGTGGCAGAGGTAGGGGTGATGTTGGGTGTGTACATGCAAACACTGCCCAAAGAGCCTACCCTGAGATGTTGGTGCTGAGTAGCGGTCTGGAGGAGTAAGTGGTGAGCTGCAGTTGCCAGGTTACTGCTCTGACCTTTATGTTGGGAATTGTTGCTGTCTAGCCTTTACCTGGTGAGTGCAAGAATGGGAAATCACATCTAAATGAGGCAAGGCAAACAAATGAATCTCTTGCTTTTCAATACTAGGTTGGAAAATTGGAAAGTTTGCCTCTCAATCTTATTGCTGTTCTCACCTGTTTCACCCAATTTTCTCACCAATGCCGACATCGCTCAGTGCCAAGGAAGACTCTACCCTGTCAGTTCCTATTTGCTTACAGGTATCATGCAAAATGATCATTCTCCCTGTTTGGTAGTTCAGAGTAAAGGCTTATCTTCTTTGGTCATGGAATTTTACAAGGTTATTAAAACAGCTGACAAAATAATTCTATGTACAATGTTCAAAGTTATTGCCAAGTTAAAATGCAAGTTACTGCATGTAAGAGAATTGGGGAGAAGTGGTCAAGTAAGGAAGAAGTTTTTCATTGACATGATAATGAGGTTTAAAATGATCTAATGGGGATAATAATGAAAGTGTGCACTGTGAACAGTCACCAGAGGAAGTTCAGACATGAAAATATGGAATACAAAGAAAAGCTGATGATGTCAAAAATACTAAGCTACCAAACTACTGACATATATAGAATGTCCCTGATAATGCTTGTGGCGTCGTGATTGCTGAACTTCGCGAGACAATTATAATCTGAAATTAAAACAGAAAATGCTGGAGAAACTCAGCAGGTCTGGCAGCATCCATGAAGAGACAGAGTTAACTTTTCAAGAGCAGTATGAATCTGTTTCAGGACTGAGAGGAATTAGAATCATTTTTCAAAATTTGTTGAAAGAGAGAGAGGAGGAGCAAGTGGAACAGATTGTAATATTCAGAACAAAAGGCAAAGGGGTCACTAATGGTGATGAAGGAGAGGTAGAAATATAAAAGGGGTATAAATGAAGGTGTGAAAAGGAGAATATGTGTCTGCTCAACTGAGAACAAAGTGAGCAAAACACATCTTGGCTGAGGCTGGGGAGGTGGGATACAGAAAAGAAATGGAGAATAGAGGTTGTCTTCCTAAGTTGTGGATTCCTAGAGGTTATAAAGTGCCTAAGCAGAAAATGAGATGGTTTGCATTGAGCTTTACCAGAAGACAGTAACAGGCTCAGGTCAGAAATGCTAACATGGAAGCAGGGTGGATTTATTGACATAGTAACAACACAAAGGTCAGGGTCATTCTTATAGACAGTGTGGAGGAGTTCTATACAGCGATTATCCAGTCTGTGTTTGGTCTCACTAATTTGAAGGAGACTCAATTATGAGCAGTAGGGTAGATTGAAAGCAACACAAGTAAAATGCTGCTTCACCTGGAAGGTTGGCTTGGGGTCTTGCACAATGAGAAGGGAGGACAATGACAGCTTCCTCTTCCTCAGTGTCCTGTCCTCTTCCTCTGAAGACTGCCCCCATTATCACATTACCTCGTTGCTTGCTTAAGTTGTGCCGAGCATGGCATAGCAGGATGGAGCAGCTTACTCTGCCAGGACTATATTGGATGGATGCTCAGATAAGTGGATGCGATGGTAGACTGTGCTCCACCACTGTCTTTGTTGTGGCATGGTCAGCATTGCATCTGTGCTCCAAATTAATCAGAGACTCATACAGTGGAATTATGAGCTCTGGTTGCAGTGGATATCCCTTGACCCCCCGCCCCCGTAACCATCCTGGTAAGGACCTTGGACCCTCATATGAAATACGAGAGTGCCCCATGTTTTAGAAGTCATGGCAGCTGCCAGAGTAGTGCGCACACACCCCAAGGAAGTGATAATGGTGATCACAGATCATCTGCAAATTAATGGAATGGAACCCATTCCCATTGATGAATTCCACAGTGTTAGTATGGTGCTCACTCAGTGCCACGTGTGTGCGTCAATGCCACCCTGCACCCGGGGGCACTGAAGCCCTGTTTCTCAATCCTACTGTCCAGGCTGCAACACTGACCACATCATCAGAAATCAAAATGAACGGATGTGTACGGATGTAATCAGTCACTGTCCTGATACATTTGTTGGTGCATGACTGACTCGTCAGAAGGAGCCACTTGTATTGAAGTTCAATGTGGATTGCATCCTCACAGTCACTAGGAACCAGTGCTCTTCCATTATCACAGCCCTCGGGCCCTGCTCCAGCATTTGGAAAATTTCTGTCATAATGTCTTGGGAGCCTGCATAGATACTGTGCCTCGTTCATCCCCAGGTGGTGTAGTCAGGATCAAAGAACTCTGGGCCTGCTGTGCATCCAACACATCTTGCAGGGCCTTAGGACTGCAACCTCTGCCAGATCTGGGTCCTCCTCATCTTCTGAGGGAATCTGCATCTACTGTTGGGTTTGCCATTAGCTCTGGTCCTCCTTCTTAGGTAAGCAGCTGCGGCAAGCCACATCCCACTAGGAAATGCCCAAGATTGGGAACAGAAGAAGCAGAAGAGGTTCTTAGATCTCAGAACAGTCATCGACAGTTTACCTTGTGGATGAGCACTGAGCGCACCTCTCCATACGCTGAGACATGCTGTACTCAGACCACTTCGTTTCACTTACATAACAGAAGATACACGGCTCCCACAGGAACATTGGAAGTTGCATGAATACTGGTTCGCCTTTTGTCAGCACTGGCCTTTTGTGGCATCATTGCTGCTAACCTCAAAATTATTGAGACCTCCACGTTCAACTTGCAAGCACAAATGGCATGTTGCAAACTACCTTTGGCCAGCTTCTGGCTCCTGAGCAATCTTACTTTGCATAGCAAATAGGTGATCAGATGACGGCAAATTAAATGTGGCTGGGATTTTACAAAAAGCTGTTTCATGTATTTGTTCTTTCATTGATCTAACATGATGCAAATCCAATGCTTTCGCCTGTCAAAGTGACACTATAACCACCCACCCTGCTCATTGTCTCATTCACTTCCGAGTAACATTTCACGTCCAAGGAACTGAAAGTAATGGCAAAGAACACAGCATGCAGTGGGCACCACCAGCTCCAGGCTGTGCGTGTCCACAGCGGACAGTGTACTGACATTGCTCAGCTAGCCTCAGAAACTCAGAACACGGCATCTCACAAGTGATGCGATTCTGTTGTTGGAAAAGGTCGACCAAAATATCCAACACAGTAATGTCAAAATACAGCAGACGTTGGAAATCTGAAACAGACAGAAAATGCTGGAAAAACTCAGCAGGTCAGCCAACATCTGTGGAGAAAGAAACTGAGTTAACATTTGCATTCAGGTTGACTTTACCTAGACTGTGCTAAGAATTATACCAGAGACCAATTTATGATTGTCAGTCAGTTTCGCACGTGCATGTCATTTTCATATGCTCGTTGCTACATCATTTCACACAGGATCCTGTTTTAATGGGTGAAAAGGAGTTCATGCATGTATTGAAACTTCTTCATTGAGAGAGATCTACAGAGAATGTCAATCGCTGCTGCATACCCCTGCAATATACATTATTAATTCAAGTTTACCCACGTAGTCTGAGGTCAATCAGTCAGCAAGGATTGGCTGTTAACTGGTCATGTTGCTTTTCAATGCTAATTGTGATCCAATCAATTAACATTCTCTTTTCATGTTGTATAAAGTGATGTTCCTTTTTAAAGTCTGATTTCTTGCATTCCAGTCCTGATTAGTGCAATGCAAAAAAATTCAATTTCATGCCTCTTTTTAGCAATGTTTAAGTTCTGAGCTACCAAAAATTCTAAGAATAAATATGTTTAAAAAGTTGGAGATAGCAAGAACTGCAGATGCTGGAGTCAGACATAACACAATGTGGAGCTGGAGAAGCACAGCAGGTCAGGCAGCATTACAGGAGCAGGTATGTTGATTTTTCAGGTTGGGACCCTTCTTCAGAAAATTCAGAAAAAGTTTCGCTGGGGTATTTTTTCAATAAGAAAAGGGTATCTATTGCAATTGCTTTCCCTACAGTCTCCCCATTTTTCTTGGAGTTTGCAGCTGTCCGGAAGCAGGGAAAATTCATATTGTACACTCTAAGCTGTCAGAGATGGGTTAAACTGTAAACAATTTCCCAGGTTATCACCTAATGAAGAAGTCTCAGCTTCAGTCAGTCATGTTTGAATGTGATGCTGTATTTATTGAGTGGTATTCGTAAGTACTTAGAAGCTGACTCAAGTGATTATTTTGATAGCTTTTCTGGACCACATTTCAAAGTAATTCATTGTGAGTAACATAGAAGTCATCATACTTATATCTTCACGACTTGTGATTTTAAACGCTGCCAAGTAATCTTTTAATACAGAACCTTCTGGAAGTCTGGTTTGAATTGCTCGATAATGCAATGAATTACTTGTTTTTTTTAACATACTGACATGACTTTCGTTCCGTTATTCTTTAACGTTACAAATCATTTTTGAGTTACATGCAATATTGTTAATTTTAAATTTTGAGATTGATAAATTTTGGTTAAGCAAAGGTATTAAGAAGTATGGGCCAAAGACAAGTATATGGAGTTAGGCCACAGATCGGCCATAATCATATTGAACAGGGGAACAGGCTCGAAGGACTGAATGGCCTCCTTCTCCACCTACATTCCAATGTTCCTAATATTAATATTGCCCATGTTTTTGAATTGCATTTACACACAGATCATTCATTATTCATGAAGCATCAATTTCTTCACTGCAATGCTCTAGTCATGGATAGAACATAAGACTTTATAAGCAGCTTTATAAGACTTTGGTTAGGCCACACTTAGAGTATTGCATTCAGTTCTGTTTGCCACATTACAGGAAAGATGTGGAGGCTTCGGAGACGGTGCAGAACAGGTTAACCAGTGTGCTACCTGAATTATGGGCTATAAGGAGAGGCTAGAAAAATTCGGGTTGTTTTCTCTGGAGCGGTAGACTCTGAGGGGAGTCTTGATAGAAGTCTATAAAATTATGAGGTGCATAGATAGGGTTGACGATTAAAATCTTTCTCCCAGGGTTGAAATATCTAATACTAGGGGTCATGCGTTTATGGTGAGAGGGTGAAGGTTCAAAGGAGATGAGAAGGGCAAGTTTTTACACAGGGAGTGGTAGAATGGACTGCCAGGGTTGGTGGTGAAGGCAGATATAATAGGGGCTTTTAAGGGACTTTAAGATGAGCACATGAATATGCAAGGAATGGTGGGATATAGACCAAGGGCAGGCAGAAAGGATTAGTCTAATTTGGCGTCATGTTCGACGTAACATTGTGGGCCAAAAGGCCTATTCCTGCGCTGTATTGTTCCATGTTCTACGTTCTATAATTAGACTTCTTCCATTACCTTTTGTTAATGATTGACCTCAACTGGAGCATTGTGTCCCGTTCTGAATGCGTTTTAGGAAAACTATGAAAGCATTTGAGGCATTGCAGAAAAGATTCTCAAAAGATGTTCTGGGGTGGAGATCTTCAGTTCAGGAGATAAATTCAAGAAGTTTTAAAATTATTTTCCTTAATTCATTTGTGGGATGTGGGCGTCGCTGGCTGGCCAGCATTTCTTGCCCATCCCGAATTGCCCTTGAGAAGTTGGGAGTGAGCTGCCTTCTTGAACTGCTATAGTCCTCCAGCTGTGGGTTGACCCACAATGCTCTTAGGGAGGGAATTCCAGGATTTTGACCCAGCGTTATTGAAGGAACAGAGATATGTTTCCAAGGCAAAATGGTGAGTGGCTGGGAGGGGAACTTGCAGGCGGTGGTCTTCCCATGTATCCGTTGCTATGTCCTTCCAGATGGAACTGGTCATAGGTTTGGAAAGTGGTCTGAGAATCTTTGGTGAATTTCTGCAATGCATTTTGTAGATAGTATACACTGCTGATACTGAGCTTTGGTGGTGGAGGGAGTGGATGCTTGTGGACGTAATGCTAATCAAATGGGCTGTTTTGTCCTGGATGGTGTCAAGCTTCTTGAGTGTTGTTGGAACTGCACTCATCCAGGCAAGTGGGGACTGTTTCATCACACTCCTGACTTGTGCCTTGTAGATGGCGGACAGGCTTTGAGGAGTCAGGAGGTGAGATGCTCTTCAAAGTATTCTTGGCCTCTGACCTGCTCCTGCAGCCACTGTGTTTACATAGTGCGTGCAGTTGAGTTTCTGGTCAATGATAACCCCCAGATTGTAGATAATGGAGGATTCAGTGATGATTAACACTATTGAATGTCAAGGGGCAGTAGTTAGATCGTCTCTTATTGGTGATGGTCATAGTCTGGCATTTGTGTGATGTGAATATTACTTGCCACTTGTCAGCCCAAGCCTGGATATTGTCCAGATCTTGTTGCATTTGAACACAGACTGCTTCAGTCCTGGAGCTGAGATGACTGACCACCAACAAGCCACAAACATCTCAGGTATGATTCCAAGCACCGGAGATTTTACCCCCATACCTATTGATTCGAGTTTTGCTAGGGTTCCTTGATGCCACTCTCGGTCAAATGTCTTTTTGATGTCAAGGGTTGTTACACTCACCTCAGCTCTGGAATCCAGCTCTTTTGTGCATGTTTGAACCAAGGCTATCCTGAAGTCAGGAGCTGAATGGCCCTGGCAGAAGCCAAGCTGGACATCACTGAGCAGGTTATTGCTGAACAAGTGCTGCTTGATAGCACTGTTGATGCCATTTTCCGTCACTTTACTTATGATCGAGAGAAGACTGACAGGGCAGTAATTGGCCACATTGAATTTATCCTGCTTTTTATGTACAGGATATACCCAGGCTGAGGGCTGACCTTTTAGGGGTTTATAAATCATGATCGGCATAGGTACGGTGATTAGCAAAGGTCTTTTTCCCAGGGCATAGGTTTAAGGTGAGAGGAGAACGAGTTAAAAGGGACCTGAAGGGTAACTTTTTCACACAGAGGGTGGTGCTCGTATGGAATGAGATGCCAGAGGAAGTGGTGGAGCCGGGTACAGTTACAACATTTAAGAGGCATCTGGATGCGTACATGAATAGGAAGGGTTTAGAGAGATATGGGCAAACAAGACTAGACCAGCTTAGAATATCTGGTCAGTATGGATAAGTTAGACCGAATGGTTTGTTGCTGCGCTCTATAACTCTAAGACTCTATGACTCTATGTTCGTTAATTCAGAATGAAATGGCATAATTTTAAATACACAGTCTCCCATTTAAGTCAGAGATGAGGAAGATTTTCTCGTCTTACATGGTCATTTCTCCTGGGAATTATCTTCCCCAGAGAGCTGTGGAGGCTTATTCATTAAATTCTTGGAAGAGATTGGCAACATTCGAATCAACAGGGAAGTCAGGTGTTATGGAGGAGGCAGGCAGGAAAGTAGAGTTAAGGTCACAAGCAGATAAGCCATTATTTTGTTGAATGACGAAGCAGGCTTGATGGACTGGATGGTTTACTCTTGCTTCTATTTTTATGATATTTTGCAATTCTGCATTTTGCCTGACTGTAAATTTATTGCAGGTGTTCTTTTCCTCAGAATTATGGTAATCTAACTCATTTATCCGGTGTCTTAGTTCTGAGTGAAAATTAATGCGTGAGCTGAACATTGGGGGATTTCATGCAGGGGCCTTTTCTGAAGTCTGTAACCTCTAGCTGTCATGAACTGAGAAATAGTTGGATTGCTTGTAAAACTACAGCTTCACATCAGGTATAATCTAAATAGACATAACTCTTCACTGTTGATTTGACATCAACCGACACGTCCTGACTTAAAGATGTTGGTATTATGCATGGTGTCTTGCACCACACAGGAACAGAAACTGGTGCTTTCTTTGGCTTAAGGAACAGATATATCCACAACATCAATATTAAGATTAGAAAGAGAGTAGCCATATAAAGTATCTGTCTGTACTCAACTAATTATGTTATGTCTTTACTTATTATGCCTAGGGTGTTTGGGTCTTGCATTTAAAGGTACTGTGGAGCGAGAGAGGCAAATAAATTAGCAACAAGGCTGTGTAAAACAGGACAAGGAGATAACAATTTGGAATTTCTAAATTAGCAAGGAAAATCATGAATGTAATTGATGAACAGCAAAATAGAGCCATGACCATACTAGACCAGACTAGTGAGACAGAATCAATTGGAATGTGGGAAGCAAGTGAAAGCATGTTTGAGTTAGGACAGAATGAGTGTTATGATAACAGGACGGAAATTTCACAATCAATGCAAGAAATCAGACCCAAATTCACAATCTAATCACATCAAACACACTGTTTAAAACATGCCAGTTGCTGAACCTTATTTGTTGGTTTCTGTTGGGTTTCAAATTACGCTGAAATAAAGATAATGTCTGCCTGTTATTTCAGGCCTGAACATGTAAAGTTGTAAACAAAATAAAAATGTGTTGATGTTGTGTGGTTGTGCTGCCGAATACATATTCATGGCTGGGGACTGGGGACCAGAACACAATCAGAGAAGTTAGGTTAGAGTGCGACTTAAGCGAC
The DNA here is from genome assembly GCA_024137785.1 of Ginglymostoma cirratum. Taxonomy (NCBI): domain Eukaryota; kingdom Metazoa; phylum Chordata; class Chondrichthyes; order Orectolobiformes; family Ginglymostomatidae; genus Ginglymostoma; species Ginglymostoma cirratum. The sequence continues at coordinate 10,330,498 of JAHRHZ010000082.1, read as the reverse complement.
AGAAGATAACGGATGGATGTATTTCAAGACTCAGAAGTTAGTCTTTTGATTGTATAGTCTGTATATTCAATATCTTTTTATGTTTAGGTGGTCATTTCCAAACACGTATTGCTGCGCATGTTAATCTGTTGTACATCTAAATCCCATTAGTACCAACATCAATCAGTGAGGTATGTTGGATAGAAAAGCACAACAGGAAGTAGAAGATGCTTCACACCAGCATTATCTTCAATTCCTGTGGATTAAGAATTAGGTAGAGGAAACCAAGCTATCAGTCATTTCAACTGCGGTGGTGGTTAAATTTTACTCCTATGTTGTGGCTCTCACAACTGATAAAGCATATTCGAATTGGACTTAAGGGTGCTCAATTGGAATGTTTACCTTCTACTGTATAATATTCTCCTTTGTTAGTACTGTGTAAGGGCATCAGGACCCTGGAGCAATTTTGTGATGGTGTTATGGAACTGAATATCACTCAGCATAAATTGAGCATTAAACAGCATTAAACAAAATGACAAAAGAGCTAGGATGCTCAGAGGCCTGTGGAAATGACACTCGCATATATACGTGACTGAGCTGATCTTAATACCCAGTGCAAAGTGGGATGCAGCTACTGGAGTATAAACATTACCAGCCTGTCGGTGCATTGAAGCTGGAGCCAGTTTGAAGACTGGGAATTTGACATTAATCTATTGTACGCCATTACCAAACCAACACCACTCCATTACCAAACCAACACCACTCCATTACCAAACCAACACCATTCCATTGCCAAACCAACACCACTCCATTACCAAACCAACACCACTCCACTACCAAACCATCACCACTCCATTGCCAAACCAACACCACTCCATTAC
>JAHRHZ010000082.1:10294174-10319638 GCA_024137785.1 Ginglymostoma cirratum | reverse complement strand
GCTGTGTTCATCCAGCTCCACACCTTGTTATCTGAAATTTAGGTTTTGAAAGGCAATTTCCTGGTTTTCATGTTGCACTATTTAAAGACAGCCAAGGTCTTCCCCTTGCCCATCAATCAATTTGTTTTTTGGCAGATGGTTGGCTGAATCACTCATTACTACCAACTTGCTAGAAGGAAACCAAAATACCTTAGTGTTTACCAGAGATCATGAATTTGTCTTAGATCTTTGTTGTCTCTTTAGACATCTGTAACGAGCCAATAGACCAGCCGTTCTCAACAAGAGCAATAACCTTTTGCTTGTTCATCATGGCCAAGCACGTTTCCTAACCAGTACTAAAATGGTGACTATGAGGAAGTGAATGATTCTATCCCTTAGGGCAAAATTTGATTTGAAGTATGAATATTTGAGTTCCAGAGTTTCATCAATTGTAAATGTAGATGCTCAGAACCTGCCGTTTGAAAAGCTAACCTGGTGAAAGCAACTTGCAAAAGAAAGATGCTAATCTAAAGAATATGAGTTGAGAATACTTGCTCTTGATTAAAGTAGACCAATTATATTCGATGGCTTAGGTCAGAAGTCAGATGACACCAGGTTATAGTCCAACAGGTTTATTTGAAATCACAAGCTTTCAGAGTATTGTCCTTTTGTCAAGTGAAGTGAGGGAGAAGTACACAGGCATAAAATTTATAGGCAGAAACCAATACCCATTGATCTCTCTGTCTATAAATTCTGTACCTGTCTCCTTCTCTCACTTCACCTGACAAAGGGGCAATGCTCTGAAAGCTTGTAATTTCAAATAAACCTGTTGGGCTATAACCTGGTGTTGTCTGACTCGTCTGACTTCTGACCTTGTCCACCCCAGTCCAGCACCGGCATTTCCACATCATTCCTCAAAAGGGAAACAGAAAATTTTATGGAAAGAGAAAAACTACTTTCCAGTTCACTAAGACAAGCACATACTTGTTTTCTTATGCCTCTCCGAAGCACCTTGAGATGCTGTTTCTTTGATTGTTAAAGTTACTGTACGTTGCAAGTTGTTGCTGTGACATTGCTCTTTATATTCTGTGATGTAAAAGCAAAGTCGTAGTAGCTGTTTGTACTATCTGACTTGGTTACCATATATCTTATTTATTCCGCTGTGACACCTCTTGGTAACTAGTTCTGAAAGCTAGTTTTCTGATTAAAAAATTTGATGCTGAAAAGATGGCAAGTTATTACAGATGAGCAAAGTCATTTGGTACATTTTAATTCATTCATCTTGACACGTCAGAGAATCCTTTGCAAGCTGCCCTCAAAATTTAACTCTTTAATTCCATTATTTTGCTTGTGAACGTGCACTATATCTTCTTCAAAACCAATACCTCTGTCATGAGTTGTAGTTCCCAAAACTGCTCTTGATGGTGTCTAATCAAACCTTTATAATCTAAGATAGTATTCTAGTTAACGTTTCAACACCCTTAACATTCTTTCACACTTGTTTTCATGCTGAAAAGCCAAATTCTGGTCTGACATCTTTGTTAACCTGTTTGACCTTGTTACGACATATCTCTGTGACTATTACGTGCTGAGGTGCGATATGAACTTCTGGCCTAGAGGTAGGGACACTACCACTAATTAAGACCCTTAGAAAAGATGTATTAATTGCAGATTAATTAGTGTTTAATCGTGATCAGATGGTGAGCACTAACTGGCGATTCACCTAGTGTTCATATATATGGAAACAGGTCAAAACTGTGGGTTCTGGTTTAGCGCCTGATAAATAATGTGTGTTTCTTTAAATAAAAGCTTTAAAGTGTATGAAGACCAGGCTCCAGTTCTATCATTCATTGCATGGCTATTTGAGTTGTAACATGTAACATTCACCCATAACTCAAACTTTTAAAATAAGTGTTCAGTCGTGACACTTTGCTGAAGGCTCTCTGGATCTTCAATATTTGTTAGAAAACACTACATAAAATATGTTCAATCTGGAACATTATCCCTGACTTATTTATTACTTTGGCTACATGGTGCAAACTAACAATGGTTTTGTTGATGATTGCACTCGTTCGAGATGCATTCATTTCCAGTCAACTGCAAGTTCTGTTTCTGGAAAAAAAACTATGTTAAATATACTAAAGTTATCATGGTTTGTTGAACAGAAATCTTGTCTTACGCTTATGTTTTTTTCACTAACAAGCTATCGGCTTTTTACTTCAGATACTTTAAATCAGTTAAAGGATTTTTCAGACAGGGAAACAAAGATATTGCTTATGAGTAGCATGGATGACGCGTTCTAAACCGGCTGAAGCTGGATCCAAAAGTACCAAACAATGTCTTAATTGTGACGTTCATTGTCATTTTGCATGAGAACATATTTTATTTAACAATACAGGTAATGCTCAGAACGACAAATCCATTGTATTGAGACATTCTTCAGCTACTGATGCTTTCCCATTACAAAACAGAATCCTTGGGTTGCGAAATGAACTTATTGCTGAAGTGCTGACCCAGCAATGGACACAGTGTCAAGAAAGAGCAGAAAGGTGTCTACAAGCAGAGGGTGGCACGGTTCCATATATATCAATCATTTTGCGTGCCATGATGACATGGTGTGAAAGGCTATCCCTCTGAAAGCTGATCTTGTCTTTCATCAGACTTCGTTCTGGAAATTGTATCAAGTCAGACTTCATTCCAATAATTGTAAAAACACTCTCAAAAATACTCATTCACTTGAAGAGAATATTATCATCAACGCATTTTGTATTTATGTTGTAGGATGTACCACTGTTATGGGAAATATGGAATTAATGTTGTCTGTGATTTTTTTTGAATCGGGAAGACAATTTCCATATTGTTTTCTTCCAGCTTGTTTATGTTTTCCTTTTTGCGTGGATGAAATGTTGGGTTCATAAAAGGCATCTTACCTAGCCAGCTGGATGAGAACAAAGAACAGTCACCAAAAATATGACTGCTGAACTTGAGTATCAGCCAACTATGAGGGGAGGAATTCTGACCTTGGGACTCTGAAACACGCTACCACAGTGATCATTTAATATGTTGGTTCTGGAAGGGACCAATTTCAAATGCGTACCAAACTCAGAACAGCCACTAATAATGTCCATGACACATTTAATGAATCAGGACTACTTTTAGAGGTTGCCCATCAGCTCTTTGTTCATTTTGAAAGTCTATTTTACTGGGTGAAAAAGTGTAATTCGTAGACTGTTGTAAATGTGTCTCCAAAGGGATTCACTGAGATAACAGAGTTTTAATTCAATGAATCAATATAACTAATTTCAAGAGATTTTATCCCTTCTTAACACATTTAAAATAAGCTAATGTTTGTGACATCAATCAAGTTAAACCTTTGCTTTAAATTAACATATAAATGAGTTTTTAACAATTTAAACATGCTTTGTGAATGAAATGTTTCACACAATGCTTGTGGTTCTCTATGCATAATACACCTCCACATAACATTGATGTTTATTGATAAAGGCAATTATCTTTCCTGTAGGGTGGGGCAGGTCATTCTGAGATACAACTAATCCTTCGCTGTGAACATGCTTTAACAACAAGTATTGATGAAGCAAATTTACAAAGTAAATCAGTAGGAGAAAATTATCAAAGTTCTCACAAGTAATATGCCCCACATTAATGCAATGATATTTCATCATATGGTGAAACTATCAGTATTCTGGAGGTTACCAGTGACCAGAAATTGAACTGGACCAGCTATATAAAAACTGTGGTGACAAGAGCAGGTCAAAGACTTGGGGTTCCGCAGCAAGTATCTTCCCTACCCTGTCTCCCCAGTGCCTGAGTATTATTGACAAGGCAGAACTCAGATGTTTGTTGGAAGTGAGTACAAAAGTCCCAAGTTTAAATAGGGGAACAGCAGACATCCTAACAGACTGCAAAATGTGTAAACAGCATTTGCCTGGCTGGCTGCATCTCCATTGATATCCATCACAGAGCTGCTGGCTTGTTTCATACCTTCTTCATCAGCTTCAACATTCATTTCCTTCACGAATGATGCAGAGAGGCAGCAGTGTGTACCATCTACAGATGTTTGCAGCAATTCACCAAGTTTAACAACATCTTCCAAACCTGCGACTTCGACTACTTAGAAGGGGGTCAAATGCATAGAACTTGATGACCTGCAGGTTCCTCTTCAAGCCACAAACCATCTCGACTTGGAACTATATCATCATTCTCTCACTGTTGTTTGGTCAAAATTCTGGAACTCCATTCTGAACAGCGCAGTGCAGTTCAAGACAATAGCTTACCACAATCGCAAGCTATGGATTGGAAATAAAAATTGGCCTAGACAACAATGCCCACATGCCAGGACAAAAAGGAAGTTGTCCTTTTTGGATCTGACAAATAAGTTGGAATACTTTCTTAATGGGAGAGGCTCAGAGCAAAAGTAGCTGAAATAACTCCACAATTGGCTGGTAACCTGTCACTAAGTCACCCTCTACTTGGTTCTGGTTTGGATGTTGCTCAACATTTAACTGTTCCAATCCAGATGTAGGTGGGATTTTCAGGATGTGCACTCTCCTGGATATGAGTCCTCTCACTCAATTTAGGTCTAGTGGGACTCCTTTGCTGTTTCAAGTCTGCATACCAGCAGCAACTACAACGGCTTGCCGACCAGGATCCTGAAGAAATTTATAACAATTTGGCAGAAGCTTGGCTTTGTGTTGGAGTTTTGCTTTCGGCTGACCTACAGTCCCCCTGTTCAGGATATGTCCTGAGTGAGGCCATGCAATTGCCTTCACACAAGTGGTGTTCCCCAAGCTCAGTCGGACTGGCGAGGATGTCCATTTCCATTGGCATACATTATAACACTTATGCTCCACTTGCTGCATTTTCTAACGACAAAGCCATCTGTACTGCCTGTCTGAAGTCCAGCTGGGCTTCAGCTAGTCGACGTTTTTGCAAGATTACGTCATTAATCCCATTCTCATCGCCATTGAAATAACTCCACAGAAGCCGATATCCTTTCACGAAGTCACCCCTTATTTACACACGAATAGTACTTGACACTGGTCCTCAGAGCCAGTTCTCAGAGAGAGCATGATGCCTGCCATTTCTGTTTATATCTATCAGCCAGGGCTCCTTGATTAGACCAGATTATTAGGTCCAACCAGGGAACTCATATTCTATGAGGTGCATCTGGCTGATCTCATTATTATCACTAAACATTAAGGCAGCAGAATGATGGGTAAATGTACTGTTTGATATGTGTTTATCATGTGTTAAGAGAGTTCACGTTTAAGGACTTCATGTTCTGTATCTTAACAAAATCATGATGCTGCTGAGTGGTTCTGAAAAATGCCCGTGCATCAATTAATTAGAGTAATTACAAAACTTGTAACGTGCTTTGCTGTTTTACATAAAATAATACTTGGAATGAATCAATTCTTGATGAGCCAGTGATTATTAAACAACCATGACACTGTGAACAGTGGTGGAAATGTAATGCTGATCTGGGCTATCATGTCAGCAAGCAAGTTAATATGTAGGTAGAACTCATGGTTGACAGTCTTAAATCATGCTAAAGTGCATGAGACTACTTTTGATGTAATTTTCAATTTCCAATACACCATTGGAAAGCTTTGGAATAATGTCTTGCAGTTAGGTATCAGGAAATCAGTTTAACCCATGTGTGAAATATAAGTTATCAGGTGAGGTGCCAAATCGATCGCGAGCAAAAGAAAGGAAAAGGCACATTGTGAACATGACCACAAAATTCCCTCGTTTAAATTGGGGCACAGCAGACCTCCTAACAAAATGCAAAATGTTTAAACAGCATTCATAGCTTTGCTTTCTAAATTTAATTGTATCCAATGCAAAAAAACAAGCCATTAAGGTTTGGTTAGCAATTCAAAACAAAGGTCTACACAGTTGGAATAAAAATGTTCGGAATATAAACCAACTATCTAAAAGATCTCCCAAAGATATGGATGACATTAAAAGATCATTTCTGAATTAACTTCCATCTTCATCAATTGGAATTCAAATGATTCAGACAGAAATATGCAGAATCCATGGAACACTTGATTAACAAATGCAAAGAAAAAGGCACGTTACGTGATTTTTCAGAGGGGGAGCTAGCAAAATAAATTGGCAATTGCATTCACCCTCATGGAAGCTTTTGAAAAAGATTTTCTAGACAAATCAAAGGCTCACAGTGTCAAAAAGTTACTGAAGGATGGAGGTAAGTACAAAATAATCGTTACAGTTCTTCAAAGCTTACAGGACCTAAGAACAAACGCAGTGGTAGACTCAATCATAAAAACCTAAACAAAGCAAGACATGTGAAAGGTGCGGCCTTTTGCATGCACCAAGGAAATTTCAATCAATTTTGCAAGGTATATGGTAGGAAAGGCCATTGGTAACAGCAAAACTCTCAAACAAAGCCTGGTGCCTTGAAAAAGATCTGTGTACCTATCCAAACAGACTGCGCACAAGGAGTATCTTCAAGCTGCGATAAAGACCATCTGGTATCTGGCCAAAAGCCAACACCTAAAATGATTGACATACTGGAACCTGAAGCTATACACAATGTGAAAAAGAGTGATGAACAGATGTTCCATACTGTCAATCTTGTGGAAACGATTAATGTCAATGCACCCTCTAAAGTATTTGAAAAAGTACAAATTAACCTTCCTTAGAAAGCTGGAATTTAAATATATGGAAGTGATATGTCAATTGCACTGATTCTGACTTCTTTCTCAGTTCATTCAATTTTGGACAATGGAACCCAGGAAATCACATACTACGGTAAAATATTTTGCATTCTGGAAAACGGAAACAAAAAGCAACAGAAAATGCTCGAAGTATGCTATAGATCTGTCAGCAGTTGGCTCTCTCTCCCTACAAACAGAAAGTGATGGAGAAACTCAGCAAGACTGGGAGCAGCTTTGGAGAGAGAAACACAGTTAATGTTTTGGTGCTGATATGACTCTTATCTACATATGCAGCCAAACCCTTTCTAGCACTTTTTTGTTCTTAGTTTAGGAAATCATATATTGGTTTTGGGGTAGATACGATAAAGGTTCACTATAACATGATAGTTAAATTATGAAGAAAGAATGTTAAAATTTGCAGATATTGCTTCAGGTTTGGAAGCATATGGGATGATTTAATCTAGGTGTTGAATATGAAGGGACACGATTGGTTAGATTGAGAGAAACCATTCCCTCACTTGGAGAAATTCAAAGCCTAAGTCTTTGAACGTTCTTGCTGATTTTGATTTGTAAATCTGAGCTTGATAGATTTTTGTCATCTGAGAAGCAAGGGTTATGTAACAAAGATGGGTAATGGGACAAAATTAAGATTGCCAATGATCTAATTCAATGGTGGAACATGTTAGTGGACCTAATGGGCTCCTTCGCTCCAGTGTTCCTAGTTCAGTTATTATGTAACGGGAACAATGGCCTAGTGGTATTATCACTAGACTATTAATCCAGAAATTCAGGTAGTGTTTTGGAGACCTGGGTTCGAATCCTGCCACTGCAGATGGTGGAATGTGAATTCAATTGAAAATTTGGAATTAAGAGTTTCATGATGGCCACAAGCCCAACATTAATCATCAGGAAAAACCCATCTGGTTCACTAACATCCTTTAAGAAAGGAAACTGTTATCCTTACTTGGTTGGCCTACATGTGACTCCAGACCCACAGCAATGCAGTTGACTCTTAGCTGTCCTCTGGATAGTGAGGAATGGGCAATAAATGTTGGCCTGGCCAGTGATGCCCTCATTCCATAAATGAATTAAAAGGGTCACATAAGAATCCTTTATTAGATTCTTTAACTTCTTATAAAAACACAACCTTCTGCCTCTCCTTCACAACTCCATCTCTAACTAGTAAACTATTTAAACATAAGCTTGCAGAAAGACCCATGTTTATGCTGCTTCTAAATGTGACTTTCTCGTCGGATGTATCCTGTGCTTTCCAATTAATTGTCAAAATTCCTGTTACTCCGGCACAATGCCCCATCTATTATCTTGGCTGACAATGAAAAAAAAGTGATTTATTTTTCCATTTGCTATGATTTGAACAACCGGGTGCAGCTAAAAATCACCTGCACTGAGCACAACGGGTTCAAATATTGGACACTAATTTAAAGCATTTATGGACCGAATATGTTATATTGTCAGAAAAGTAACATCTCAGCATGTGAAGATTCATAAGTTCTATAAAACAGTTATTATCCTGTTACTTATACGTTGCCCCAAAGAAAGAAATGGAAACACATTTCATCAAAGTAAAGAGATAAACCCCATAGTGTGGAAATCACAAATCCTGTGGCAAACTTGTGAGAGTAGACCAAAAGATAAAGGACACTTGTTCGTTTAGGCATTTTTAGGGCTGATATAAAGAAACTGTTACAACAAGTGATTGACATTTGGACTAGATTTACTTGATGGACTACTGGGAAGCAAAGTTCTGAAATAGAATCATATCGGATTTAAAACAGTAACTTTGTTTTTCTTTCTCTGCAGATGCTGCCAGACTTGCTGATTTTCTCAAATACTCTCTGATTATATCATTCATAAAAACAGAATCTGGTATTGTATAACAATTAATTAAGCTTTGAGGAAGTGTCATTGGGTCCAAAATTTTAACTCTCATTTCTCTCCACACGTGCTGCCAGGCCTGCTGAGATTTTCCAGCAATTTCTGTTTTTGTAACTGATTGGCTGCTACGTCTTGACTAATGTTTGAGTCTGGATGAATGAAATAAGACGATTATCATTTCTCATTGAATTTTATGAACATAAATAAGTGGATGAATTAAATATTTTCAATGCATCCTGCATAATAATTAAGCCTCTATTGTTCAACAGGCAGTTCTGTCCACAGCATCATTATTGGATATAGAGAGATGCTTTAGATTCCAACACTGGCAACTTTCTAAAGTTATGGAGTCATAGAGCCATACAACACAGAAACAGACCCTTCAGTCCAACTCGTCCATGTCGACCAGGTTTTTCAAACTAAACTAGTCCCATTTGCCGGCTTTTGGCCCATATCTGTCTAAACCTTTTCCTATCCATGTAGCTGCCCAAGTGTCTTTTAAATGTTGTGATCGTACCTGCCTCTACTACTTTGTCTGGCAGTTCATTCCATGTTCACACCAACCTCTGTGTGAAAATGTTGCTCCTCATGACTTTTCACCTTAAACCTATGCCCTCTAGTTTCAGACTCCCCTGCCCTAGGGAAAAGACCTTGGCTGTTCACATTATCTATGCCCCTCATGATTTTATAAACCTCTCTAATGTCACACCTCAACCTCCTCCACTTCAGGGAAAAAAGAGTCCCAGCCTATCTCGCCTCTTCTTGAATGATCTGCTGCCATGATTTGGGCTATTACCTCCAACATGGTATTGCCTCCAATCTGATGAGGCAAAACTTAGCTCCCAAACATGAGAAATAGATATTGGTAACATCATACTGAAAAATTTAACCAAAATTTATTACAGTTCCTGTCATGTACATATGTTGTTTATACTTTGGTGTCAGGGCTAATATTAACCTGCTTGATTACAAACAGCGATACACATCCATCAACATGTTATGCCTCCAGTGGTCTCCAGCAAAGAAGGAGATGAAATCTTTTTACCCTCCGATCACACGCTATGATACAGTAATGATGTCATGAGCATATCTTTTAAAGGGCAGCACGGTGGCTCAGTGGTTAACACTGTTGCCTTATAGAACCAGGGACCTGGGTTCAATCCCAACCTTGGGTGACTGTCTGTGTGGAGTTTGCACATTCTCCCCACGTTTGCTTGAGTTTCCTCTGGGTGCTCTGGTTTCCTTCTACAGTTCAAAGATGTACAGGCTAGGTGGATTGGCCAAGCTAAATTGCCCAAAGTGTCCAGGGGCGTGTAGGTGAGGTGCATTAGCAATGAGAAATACAGGGTTACAGGGATAGGGAAGGGGGATAGGTCTGCGTGGGATTCCCTTTGGAAGGTCTGTATGGACTTGTTGGACCAAATGGCCAGTTTTCACACTGTAGGAATTCTATGCGACGAAGGTATACTGCACACTAACTGTCAGGCATAACACAGCATTGATAAATCCTCATTACTCTTGGTATCCAATCAGCTTGATGATTTCTACAAATAGCACGTATGATGATGGTAAGTAAAGTGATGCTGCGCTCACTGTGACCCAGTCCATAAATAGCAAAGTTTCAGAACCCCTCACCAAGACTACTTGGTTGTGCCTAAGCCCCTGGACTGATCGAAGAGTCTACCCTTGAAATACAATGCTGGGACCTCCTGACCTATGGATGTCTCCCCAGGCTTTGCTGAAAGCTACTGCATTTAGGCTTTTAGACATAGTTGTTTACTTGATAAACATGAAGCATGTGTGTTGCATAAGTTGCTGGCACATGGTGCAGGTTTGAGGTTGACATAGCAACATGGTGACTGTGTTGCCTGATGACTGATGACCAGCTGCCTGACTTAGTGTGTACGCTGACTTGCCAGCCGATACAGCAGATGTGGGAGCCTTTGAAGATGTGGCACAGTACAAAAAGACAAGGCAGCGATGATGTGAGAATTCAGGAAGGCGCTAAGCAAATGTATGCTACGTGAGTAGTCCTGAGATGCAACTTGGTCCAATATATGAGCTGAGTCCTTGCCCCTGTACACAATGTGTCCTTGCAGCAGTCTTTCAATAATTGTTGCCAGTGCACTTCAGAGTGTAGCATTAAAATGCAGAAGTGTTATGCATGTACATCTGTAATGTACCATGATGTTGCAGAGAGGCTGTCATATATTGGATGCCAGAGTCCATGCATATGAGGTGTGTACTGTAGTTGTCCATCGAGCATGCCCTGAGATGTTACCCATATCGGGTACCCAAAACAGTGGTCAGGAGGAGCGAGCCTCCAGCTGGCATTGCTGTTTACCCACATTGATTTCTAGTTGGAAATTCTTGATGTGTAGTTTATATTCATGATAGGAAGCTGCATAATAATGAGGCAAGATTTGTAGCTAAAGACGGTGATAACAAACAAAAATCCCTGTAGTAAATGAAATAACTGCACAGAGGCCAGTATGCCATCACCATGCACCCGCCCCCCCAACTTTGTTTCCATGTACACAGTACTTGACTGTGGCCAGCCAGCTCAGAGTCAGTACCTGAAGTCAGGAGATTCTGATTCCCGTGTTTATATCTGTCAGCCAGGGCTCCCTGATTGGCCCAGGTTAACAACCCCAATTGAGGATCCCATAGTCAATAAGATCCACCTGGACTCAATCACTACAATAGGTATATTGTTGCTCCATGGTGAGAACCTTGTCCCAACAACTGGAACTCTGTCGGAAAATGCAACTAGTTGCTCTCGTCTTTGAGAAAGATCTCACTGGACTTCTCAGACAATTCTCACCATCACCAATGTCATTCAGCGCCTTGTAAGATTCCACCCACCATGTTGGATACAACCATGTGTAAACAGTTATAAAATGTTGTCGTGCATATGAGCAAACTGTGATATTCCCAATTTGATACTAATCCCCAAAGAGATGAATTCTGTACTGCCTTCTAGGATTTCATTTGATGCACTGTGCTGACATATCTCCCAGAGTTAAAAACGGAACCTGTCCTTTGCTCATCAGAAGCTAACAGAATTGCTGCAGGTTTGTGTTTTTATCCATTTCGGTCCTTTGGATACAGGCTTACAGCTAAACTTTGACATTTACATTCGCAGAAAGAACCTGACATTGCAATGAATATAAGTCCCAACATGATTTGCATTTTGACAGGTACTCTGTGCAAAACATGTGTATGTGCACACAGCACCTACTCCCCATAAATATTTCCAGGTAGAAGATAATGAACTGTGGTAGAAGAGATTCCTAATAGACACTGAAAGCTGTATCTGAGTTCAGGGACCTGCAGTGTTCACCGACATCTAAAATTTAGGTCATCAACATGATCATGAGGCTCAATCAAAAGATGCACTTCCATTGACTTGTAGCTCTCAGGCATTAAAATTAATAGAGTAAAATCCAGAGTAATTGCACTTAAAGTATGTTGTACTCTTATCATTTTTGGTAATGGGACAAAGGAAAATGGACGACACTGGTTTGTATGGACTATGGAGAAGATCCAGGGCAAAGGAATCGTGAGGTTCCTATTTATTCGGTATTTTTACAGCGAGTATAGGAATTCAAGACGCTAGGAAGAAAGAAAGAGTATTTAACCATGTAACTGTTTCTGTTACAATTGTGATTGGATTTTAATATTCCACTTGAAAGATCTCATGAATGCCTATCATTCCAGATGAGTGGATTTTTAGCATTTGGTGTCCATTTTATTGCCCAAAATGAAGCTGTCCAGCTGTTTTGACTAAAGAAATTGTACCTTCTGTGACCAGTTAATAAGCGATATCGACACCAAGAAAAAGTGCATGATCTCAGGAGGAAGGTAGAAGGGAAAATGAGAGGGGCAAGATGGAGGGAACCCACATTCAAATGTAAACAAATATATTCTTAATGGTCAGTCTAAAAATTGTTTTAGGCAATGAAGTTGTTGTTGTGGTTGCATGTATAAATACCCAGCTGAAGGTAAAAAATCCATCTCTGAACTTATAGGAGATCATGCAGGCAGACCAGGTCTGGGCTAACAGCAGTGGCAGGTTCTAAAGAAATGTCTCCCAGATGCTATACAACATATCAGCTCACATAATAATGTCAATAAAATGTCATGATCACACTTATCACATTTTATATTTAACTATTTTAAGTAATCAAGGTGAAAACATGAGGTTTTAGATTTGATTAATGAGCAGTGTAATTTAAACTTCACTTGACAGGTGGAACTCCAATGGGATTGACTTGGCATGGTTTGAAATGGGATGAAATGGGATGGTTTGACTTCAAGGGAGAATAAAATTGGGTGGATGTAAAACCAACATTTCAACCGATCCTATCAGTTCCAATGAGTGGATTAGATTAAAATAATTCCATCGAGGTGTGAGTTCTCTCTACAGGACCAAAGAATTTAAGGAATAACAATTCTTTTGTTTATTCAAATACTGATGCTAGTGTTGACCTGGAGATTAATGATATAAGGAAGAGTAAAACAATCCTCGTGTTTGCAAAGAATAAAGTGCAAGCCAGCTAAAAAACAGCAGGAAAGGCTGTCACCTCTTGCTGTCCATCAGTGACAATCAACAGTTTTGTTCCTGTCACAAGCTGTCTCAAATGTTGCTGCTAGTGATGTTTGGACTATAAGGCAGGTCTGCCCCCAAACAGTTGAATGTATGAAAGTGCTTTTACCAAAGACACAGAGAACTTAATGAAACATAAGTCATGTTGTCAGCAATTTAATTCTATGCAATACATGTTATTAAATGGCTTCATCATTTCAGAAATGCTGATGGACATTAAATATTAACAGCTATGCTCTGAGGCTGAGAAGAATCTCTTAATTACTAACTAAGTTTCCGTCTGGTCTCATCTCATGTAGCTAATGGATTAAATTCAGATAGGTCACTGTTTTAGATTGATGCCACTTGTGAACATTAGTCTTGGTCTGGCTCCTCAGTACCTGAGCCTGGATTTTCATGTGAGAAGGTAGGGTTGGTGGAGTTGTAAATGGCATTCTGGGACGAAATCATGCCCCACGATCATGCCTGGCCACTTATAGTTCCCATTCCTACTCAATGCCAATTCCTGCCCCATCCTCCTCAATGATACTGGACACTGTCCATGCCAACGTGTGAATCTTCCATGTTTAGCCACCCTGTATAGACTATGTACAGGGTCAATCTACCCAAAGAAGCAATGATATGTGTGAAACTGCTTAGAAAAACTATCCATACATGACTCAATAAAAGAAAAACTGGCATCTCTATAGTCCTATGAAATTGTTCGTCAAAGATTATTAAACTACCAGCAAGAGAAACTTTAAGCATTTGACTGCTTAACTTTGTGCAAGTAAATATTTAGACATCGTCAAAAGAGGTCGCAGAAAAGCAACTTTTTGAAGAGTCTAAAAGATTAACACTGTCTGAGCTACAAAGCCCCCCTTACTCCAAAAAATCCCGACACACACACATTCTCTCTCTCTCACACAAATGGTATTGAGCTCAGTGATTAGCCATGTTCATAATGAATGGCAGAACAGGCTCATTGGGTAAAAGGCCTTCTTCTGCTCCTGTCTTGTATATCTCTATGTTTCTATGTTTCCAGAATCATTTTATGTACATGGGCTATCATTGTAGCAGTTACCAAGCAAAACTAAAGCAATTATGCAATTACCTTACCTCAGTACTCAGCCATCCTATGACCACCTTTGATCTGCTTACAAGCTTGAATTTATAACTTTCCCTGGCCCCTTGGAATGAAAGTTATGTCTGATAGTGCACATTCAAAGAGGTGGGTTCTTCAAATTTGAAAATTGCTCGACATGAGCTAGCCATCTCAAAGTGGACATTTGGCCCCATGGTGTTCAAGCGATTTGTTGCATATGCTAAAAGTGAAAAAAATGTAGAGCTTTGTGGCCGCGGTAAGGAATAGGTTATGCAATAAGGCTAAATAAAATGCATAGTGAAATATCACATCTCCTGTAATTCTACTAATGGTCAGGCAGCCAGCTAGAGTTATGCCAGCACTACTTATTCTGTCACTAGGGTGTAGCTATTAAGGTTTAAAACCATACATAAAAAAGCACGCTTTTTGATCTAGTGTATACTTTAACTTCTGGAAGGGGGTACATTGGCAGAACAGTTACGCTACTGGATTACTAAATCCAGATTCCTGGACTAATGATCCAGAGATGTGTGTTCCAATTCAACCCACAGGGAGAAGTAAAATTCATTTTTATGTTTAATTTAGTTCAGTTGTGGAATTTAAATAAAAACAAGAGTGTTAGTTGCCACAATGTTAACAGAAGCCATTGCTTGTGCCATAATCATGCTGAGTGGTGCCCTCTATTGTTGGCTGTGTAGGAATGTTGCATGGGTTAGTGGGAAGATACTCAAATGATGCTGACTAAGTTTCAGTGTCCAAAATGAAATATAGCTAATGTTTAATTTACGAGTGTGTTTGCTGGGTACGGGTTTTGTGCAAAAAAAGAAAACAGTCATTTTCTATTTTAAAATATAGTTCAAATGACGGCCTGATTTCTGTTCCCACGCTCAAATATTTTCTTAAACATTGTCACCATTTGTTTGCTGCATGTTAGACATACATGTTTGTTTTTTAGGTTCTCCCCACAGTTTGCTTAACTTTCTTTTCTAAAAGGTAAAGGATATCAATAGTCAGCAATTCAATCTTTCTCTGCTTAATGTGGGTGTTCTCTCTGTGGGACACCAGTGTGGACAAATCAGCTATTTTTTTGCGTTACAAACAGTGACCACAATGTGAAAATAGCAAAGTAGCTGATGTGTAATTTTGGAGCTCCTGCTGTTGTGATAGGTGCTGTATAAAAGCTGCGTTAAAACCATCTTGCCGGACAATGGATATCATCACTAGGTAAATCTCTCACTGTATATTGTGCAAGCTCATGGAAGGCTCTAAAGTAAAGGCTCCTAAAAAGTATATGGTCTACCACAGACTACTCTGGAAAGATAAGGTATCACAGACATTTTAGCCATTTTCCCTGGAGTGTCAGAAGCTGAGGGGTGACCTTAAAGAAGTTTATAAAATCATGAGGGGCATGGATAGGGTGAATAGCCAAAGCCTTTCTTCCCAGGGAAGGGGAGTCCAAAACTAGAGGGCATATTTTTAAGAGGAAAGGGGGAAGATTTAAAAGGGACCTAAGGAGTAACTTTGTCACACAGAAAGTGGTGCGTGTATGGAATGAGCTGCCAGAGGGAGTGGCAGAGGCTGGTACAATTACAACATTTAAAAGGCATCTGGATCGGTACATGAAAAGGAAGGGTTTAGAGGGATATGGGCTAAATGTTGGCAAGTGGACCCAGATTAATTTGGGATATCTGGTCAGCATGGATGAGTTGGACCAGAGTCTGTATCTGTGCTGTGTAACTCTATAACCCTATGTGTCTATAACAGAGGAAGCTAGTTGTCTCATGCTACCAACATGTAGTAGCCACAACAGTGGTGTTCACCATTAACAGGATGTTGTCATCAAGCTGAAAAGATGTTCTACCTACCACATGACTTATTAATGTAGTAGATGAATTTCAGTGCTGTGGTAATGCCAGATATGTTGGCCAAACTTGCCAAAGACTGGAATTTCATACTGAACAACATTTCTCTTTGGCTGTTTGGAACAAACATAGCGCTGGCTGTACCCAACCAGCCCACACTTGCAAATCTCACAACAGTGTCCAACATTAGATATGATTCTGCAATTGGAAAAAAATTACTGGATAATCTTGAGGGTGCAAAAAATTACATTGGCTACCAATTTAGGATTTTCAGTCAGGGTCTCCCTTTTCAGACTGAGACAAGGGTAACATTTTTGTCTCTTGGAGGGTAGTTAGCACATGGAATTCTGAAGGCTGGGTCATCTAACAAAATTAAGGCTGAATTAGATGGAATGTTGATAGACAAGGAATTATGAGGGGAAGACAGGAAATTGGAGCTGAGACCATAATCAAAGAGTCATAAAGTCACAGAGTTGTACAGGAAGGAAATAGACCCATTGGTCCAACTCATCCGTGCTGACCATAAATCCTAAATGAATCTAGTCCCATTTGCCAGCATTTAGCTCATGTCCCTTTAAACCCTTCCTATTCATGTACCCATCCAGAAGGTTTAGTGATGGTCTAATTGAATAGCAAAGCAGGATCAAAGGCTGCGTGACTTGCTCCTCTTCCTCTGTCTCAATGTTCCTAAATTGTGCTGCATTGGTTTAAATTATTTACATTATTATTTTGTCATTTATCATACTAATGAAACTATTCCTGATATCTGAGTAGCTTTATTATTGTAAGGGTAGTGCTGTATGTTAAAACAACGTTTTTACAGCATTTGAAGAGTTAACTGAACCTGACTCTGTAACTAACTAAAGTATACCAGCACTTCATGCAATGATGTCGTGCTTGACTAATCTATAGCTTAAAAATAGTTTGAGTCAGCCCCTTCATCCCAATCCTGGTTCACATCCAGTTCCAAATACTTACTCGCTCAGAGATACTGTCACATATCGGCCTGCAATCCAGCTCTGTCGCTGAAGTGTTCAATGCAAAACATAAGCATGGTGCATATTGCGCATAGTGCTCTGGTTCAAGGTACTGTTCTTCCTTTTAAAGCTGTCTGTCTCAGATTTTTCTTTTCTAAAGATTCTTCATAATATCATCTTCCAAATGCAAAGTACTTTTCTTTCCTTGAAAATACTCCAGACAAGAACAAACAGGTGAAACCAAAATGCTTATTGGAAGAAATATTGGAAAACAACAGCTGTTCGAAGTTCTAGGATATCGAGTCCAATTGGCACAGGATGTGCATGGTGAAATGCTACACCTTGGCGCTCAAGTTGGACAGTGAAGGACACAGTAGAAAGATATTTAAGATGAGGGAGGCCACTTGGCCCATCTTACCCATCACTCCATTGCTTCCTATAATTACTGCTTAACTGCTCTGAGTGGTTCCCAGAGTTATTGCACTCACTGCATTACTCAGAAGACTATTTCAGGGATGACAACTTATTGAGTGAATAACTACTTCTTGCCTTAATTAGAAAGTTGGAATTTTCCAGTACTTTTTGTACTTATATTCCACACACACACACACTCCGTTCTCTATATAGTGTTTAACTTCATATAAGTTTTCTGTAAGGCTTCCTATTTACTGTTTCCTCTCAAGGTGAGAACTTCCAAGTTTCCTTTGAATTTTGCTTCAAAACTATGACACGAGGTATTAATCTAGCAAACAATGTTGGTGCTATCTCTTGGTCTTGGATGATCCTAATCCATCTGTCCATTTCTTCATGTGTTTGGTAATTTTGCTGATGTTCAGGAGTATCACAAGCAGAACTGGTGGTAAAAAGATATTCAAAGCTTTGGGCTGATATTGAAGACTTAAAGAAAACAGACTCTGAATGAATCAAATCATAACAGTGAAATGATTTCGGTTATTTGAATATCAATGTGCCGCAAAGCTGGCTTCCAATATGCATCTAATTGAAAGCAAGTTTGGTAAAAGCACTGGAGCTCCTCACTTGAGTTTATTTTGAATTTGTGATTGTTTTCTTGTTGTATTCCAGGCAAAGGTGTAACGTAATTGTAAAAAGAGATTCAAGAAAACAGAATGTAAAATATTCCAAGCCATGGTCTTTTATCCTACCTTAATCAAACCTTTATTTACCTTCATAAAAAATGCTTAAATCAGAAACAAACTATTTAGAATGGACAGCTCAGTGTTCCAGATATACCAGAAAACCATTGAAAGCTCAATGCCTGATCTTGAAACAGCTTGGTAGCACAATTGTAGAGCAACAGGACAGAGAATGCCTTGAGGTCAGCAGAAGAGACAGTCATTGTGGCAACTACTGCTAATCCATCCTTAACTACATGAAGCAGATTAGTTTGCTATACAGACCATGAAAGGTATCTTTATCATTCTGGGGCTTATTGAACTCAACTACATTGTCCAGTCCCTTATAACAAGGTGTAGAGCTGGATGAACACAGCAGGCCAAGCAGCATCATAGGAGCAGGAAATCTTGACGTTTTGGGCCTAGACCCAGTTCCTATTATCTCTTGTCTAGTCCCTTTCCTTCTCCAGCAGGTGTTTGCCTCCTGCAACTCCCTTCATCTGTTCTCTGGACACTGTCAAAAGCTTTCAATGATCCATTCAGGGTTCTTGCTCATAAAATCTTGTGGTTTACCATCTGAGAGCACCTGTTTCCCCTGCCTGTTATTACCGATCTCTGTCCCCATCCAGCTCATGGCCTCTGGCTCTGACCTCTTCTTCAGCCTACTCTCTGGGCTTCAGGCTCTGCTCTCAAGCTGCTAAGGACGTTGCTTCTCAGTGACCCAATGGCTGACCAATACTCTGACCCAGTGTTCTCCTGAGCCATTGTCGACTGCTGGCGAGGAGACAGTGCTCTGGAAAGAATGGCACACAAAAATGGCTCCTGGCCCCATGCCAGATTTAGACATCGTGACCCTGAAGCTATGACAGCCTTTGTACTATATAAAAATGAAAAAGAATTCATTCAGATCTTGAGGTGACCAAACTGTCCCCAAACGAAAGCTGGTAAACTTTAATGTGGTACTGCCAATTGCTCTTCATAGTACCCTTTCAATGCGCAGTGTGCTTCACTGTGAAAATAAACTGTCTTGTTGCCATTAGCACATTGTGGAGGTATAGCTAGAGCTCAGTATCAGTCCCTCAGGCCTTGATATTGAGTGTCAGGCTCCCTCAAACAAATAGCAACATTGCTCCATGTGTGGCACACGGTAGTGGTAGTTTAGAATCAATGAACAATTGTGTCAGAAGACACCAACTGAACGCTCAAATCCTGAAGGCCAACGTGGTATCTTCAGCCTGCACCCAAATTTTCCTAGCTCATCTGCAGTAGGACATGGCCTGCAAGACTATTTTCAGCCCTTAGACATTCAATGGGTAGGCCTGAAGGGAAATGAGCCTGATAACTGGGAAATGCCCCTCACTGCCTCATTAACATAGAACAAAGAAAAAAGAACAATACAGCACAGGAAAAGGCCTTCCGGCCCTCCAGACCTGCGCCGTCACATTTTGCCCCTCCATAGCTCCTACTGTGGCAAGCCAGATATGATCAATCATTCAGGAAAGCCCAGAAGTTCTGGGCCTGCAGATCAGTCTGGTCTCCACATGACAAGTCCACTGCCTTGGTATATTCCTTCAAGACAACAGTGAGGAAACTCCATTTACCTAATGATTCAGCAATGTTTGTCAGGAAAAAAAATGACAACCAATGTTGTTTATACTGAATGGAAACAGGTCAGCATAACAAAAAATCATAAATTGGCATCATTAACAGGAACCATGAGTATGAACTTAAGTAAACACACTTTATTTTTTTTTCTGCTTAGATTCAAATATCTGATCAAGTCATCAAATGCACTCTGTGTTTATGGTCCTGGCAGGTACACACTGTATGTTTAATTTAGATTAGTTTTATTTAGAATAATTTTGATGGCAGAACCCTCATTGCCTGGTAAAAGAATGCAATACTGATTGGCATCGCTTGGGAATTAAAGTGGAATCCTATTCTTTGATTATTACAACAACTTTCAATTATATAACTTCATAAAAATGCTCCAAGGTGCTTCATCTTGCGATGTCAACAATCCTGCCCAAAAACTCGGTTGAAGATGTGAGTTTTAGGAAGGGTTATAATAGGGAAAAGTTGGGCGGTAATGAGGTGTTTAGTTGGCAAAGGCACAACTCCCAATAATGGACTGAAGAAAGGAAAAAATGGGGCCAGAGTCAGAGAAACAGCCTTTATGGGTAATGAGGAGGAAACAGGATTGTGTGGCTAGAGAAAGGGAAGAACAGGCCATGAAGAGTTTTAGATAAATGAATGAATGTTTTGAATTGTATGTTTGGAGGTGGAGTGAACAAGAAGCCAGCATAAGTTGGTTTCAATAAGTGTCTCTTAAGATACTGATAAGATACAGGCTACAGGGTTTTCAATGAAATCAGGTCTGAAGAATATTGGGGCTGATGGATGGTTGAGGCAGGAGTGAATTGGACTGGTCAGATTTGATGAGATAACAAATTTATCAGTACGTTTTTAGAAGAAACTGATTTGATACATTTTTGCTGTCTTCCAGTATCTGTTTTAGTTTTGATATTCCCAATTATTCAGCAGTATTTTGGTAGTGAATTTCTCATTGACTACCAAAATTTAAACCTCCAATTAAAAGACCCAGTTGTTCCATAGGCCTAGTGTTGGATGGTGTTCTTGCAGGCATGGTGATATTTACTTCTAACAGAGGATAAATGACAGAAGGAAGATTCACCTACTGGATATATTGTACATCACTTATATAAATACTGCAAAATATCCAGGCTATTTTTATGTGCAGTCTTCACAAAGGTAAAGATCAAGAACTTGATAACAATAAACAAAAGCTATTTGGCACCCACTAATGATTAAATACAAGACACCTACTGGTAGAATCATATATCGCTGTGGCATTTCTGCATGTAACATAATAATGTGACATGTTGTAAGACATCTCAGACACACAATAGTTCAAAGCCTACATTTCTGCAATGGCGTTCTGGTGCAATTGTGGGCTTCACATTGTGTTTAGTTACATTTAATAATGTTGTTTTAGCCATGCAGAACTTAAAAGCTATCCCATTCACATGATGGCTCACAAATATCTGAATGAAGTTTTTGGTAAGCTTCTCAAAACAAAGCAGTACTAGATAGTTCCACAAGAATTCCAGAGTTGTGTTTCATTTGAATCTATCCCAGGGAGGTCAGGGCACTATTTCTGCATGCAGTCCTGGTCTGCTTTCTTTGGGTCAGCGCTCATGAAGTATTCAGGGCACTTTAAGATGCTATTGATTCCAACCAGAAACCCTTGCTCAGCACTGCAGCAGGATCATAGCTGAAGAACGATAAAGAGCAATGAGTTAACCAAAGAGATGTCTTGAAGATCAATGAAGGATTAAGAATTCTTTTACAAGGCTAAAACTTGCCTAAGGAAGAAAATACAGTTTGTTAAAGTTGTGGAGTCAGGAAGGATGCCTCTAGAAATTGGATCTTCCATCTCTTGTCTAGACAGACTCTGATTTTAAAGGAATCAAAATGAGGAGAAAGAATATGACAGGATCTGCCTGTATGCAGCCATCATTAATGATGATGATTGCGGAAAGAGTAGCGCCTGTCATTTAATTCATTTTCTTTTTATTCATTCACAGAACTTAGTTGTTACTGGCTAGGCCAGCATTTATTGCTCACTCCTAATTGATCTTGTAAAGGTGATGTTCAGCCGGCTTTCAGAATTGCTGTGGTCTATGAATTGTAGCTACATCCACAGTGCTGTTCAGGAGGGAGTTTCAGGATTTTGACCTAACACCAGTGAAAGAATGACAACATAGTTTAAAGTTAGGATGATGTGAGACTTGGAGGGGAAGTTCTAGCTGGTGTTGTTCCCATGTACTCTATCTGCTGTCCTTATCCTTCTAGGTGGTGAAGGTTGTGGATTTGGAAGTGCTGTCTGAGGAGCCTTGATGAAATACTACAGTGCACCTTGTAGATGGTACACACCATTTCTTATGGCTGTTCAAGGTGGAGGGTTGTGAATGTGATATCAATCAAATGGGGCTCCTTTGTCCTGGATGGTGTCAAGCTTTTGAAATGTTGTTGGGGTTGCACTCATCCAGGCAAGAGGGGAGTACTCTATCACACTCCTGACTTGTGCCTGGCACCTGGTGGATAGGCTTTAGGGAGTCTATTAGGGGTAGTGGGAGGAATAGAGAGTATGACACAATATTGCTGGAGACTGATTATCTTCCACTTTTTACATCTATACTGTCTGGTTTGGCTCCAAACTGATCTATGCTTTCATACGTTCAATTTCATTGGTTGTCAGTGATGTCAGCTGGCCTAATATCCACCTTAACTTGCCAGTAGCCAATCTTCAATTGAAGGTAGTAAAGACCATTGAGTTGTAGTAAAATTTCTTCAATGATTGGCACAACATAGTGAAATTAACTTTATTGAGTTCCTTTGGATCTCTGCATGCACTTATCTTTCCAGCTTTTATTTTACCACTAGCATTGTTTGATATTGGAGGTTCATGATCACGTTTATGGATCCTCTCTCCCTCTCTCTCTCTCTCTTTCTCTCTCTGTCACTCCCTCACTTTCCAGCCACTCATGTTAATGCAGTGTCTTCTGGGGCTTAGTGATCTGTACTGTGTCAATCATCTGCCTGAAGCCTTTTGGGCAATGACTACAAACAGGATGATCGAAGTCCCCTTGTCCAGCTTCGTCTGAGGATTAGTTTACAGTTCTTCCTGAGATCAACACCTTTTTTTTTAAACAATACATTGATAATGGAGTATGTATGGTGTCAGATGAATTGTTGATGTTAGTTCAGTGGGGCATCATGACCTCAGCGATGCTCATGTTTCCATTTGTTTACATATGCTTGAAATTTGGAAAGTTAGTCACTGCTGTTACGGCAGTAAAGTGGAAATACATGCTACACAGTGAATCCTAGAAAAACTCATTCTTAAAGGGACCTTAATTTCCAATACCATGTTACTAACTCAGTCTGTTGGAGTTGTCTCTTTATAAATTACTCCCTTCTTTTCTAGCTCCTTTATCTTGACTTTCAGGCTGCTCTTGAGGGCATCTGGAAGTTTCCGTCACAGATGCTAAATTGCTCTCAGACACACGGGGATTTTGAGTTGATTTTCACCAGGCAGACATCCAAGACCTTTAGAAACATATTTTCAATTTTCCTCCAGGATCCTTCAGTAGGCAATGGCTTGAATGCTGCAAATCTCTTTTGCAATATGTAGGTTTAACAGCCTAAGTTTTGTACTTGCCTTAGCAGAGATAAGAGTAATTTGTTTCATGTGTGCAATCTGGAATTGCAGATAGAATCATAGAGGTCTACAGCGTGGAAACAGGGCCTTTGGCCCAACTTACCCTTGCTGCCCAGTTTCTACAATTAAGCTAGTCCCATTTGCCGGCATTTGGTCCATATCCTGCTTCCATATCCCATCCATGTACCTGTCTAAATGTTTCTTAAATGACGAAATTAAATCTGCTTTATTGGCAGTAAAATGGAATTACATGCTACACAGCAAATACCAGGAAAATTCATTTATACGAAAATGCATGAAAGTTCATTCATGCTGATCTTCATTCTTTTCATTGCTTTGAGTGCTCAATTTTACTTATTTTCCATTGGATATGTAATGTTCGAACAGATAGCCTCAACCTCTTTTTTGAGGGCTTCATTTTTTGATGCCCATCTTGACCCACTTTGCACAATGCAGAAACCTCATTATGTTGCATGAAGCAGCAGATAATAAACAGTCACAAATCTGTTGATAATGTAAATTGATTCAGCAAAATAATCAGCTAACAGCTCTCCAGCAGCCATCTTTATTGGCTTGTTTTCTTGCTTTCTAGCTAAACGCTTGTGTGCAAGTGATTCAGCTTTTCACAGTTAGAATGATGCTTTCCGTCTGCTACACATGCTTTCTTTTCTGTTGTGGTTGTCCTCCACAATATTTACATCCTGTACTCGAGCCATGATTTTCATCCAGGCTGTTCTGTAAATCTCTCTTCCCTATTTCCAAAATGCTGTTGTTGTCTTGGCATGGAATGTCCATCAGTAATATGCAAAGCCTTGTCATTTTCACCCATTAATATGCTCTAGCTGTTGTTTGACAGTCTTGCAGCTTCAATACATACCAATAACTTCCCCTCTTAGTAGTTACGCTCCCATAATGGGCTCCCCTATGCCTAGGCAATTTTATATCTGATGAGATCATTTTTCACTTTTCCAAACTCACAGAGGTCAGCTAGTTGTGTCAGTGTGGCCACGTACTGATCAGTATTCTCCCTCTCTCCAAGCTCTGATGTCAAATGCTTTAATGTGGAGTATAAAGTATGTCTACATAGCTCTCAAAATCTCTCCTCTCTTTGTGCCCTGTCCTCCAGTCAGGTTTATGTTGCAATATGGCTTATAACACCCTTTCCCATGCTCTTATAATGGGATTCCTTCCTGTAATTGCTCGGGTGTCCTGTTCAATTCTGTAGCTATTTCATAGTTTTAAAAGTGAGAGTGGAAAAAATTCTGTTCTGTCTCACATCTCCTTCATACTCACAGCAGTAAGGATGGGAAAATTCACAGCTGCCCTGACTCACCCAGCACTTCAAATTTGCAGAATACGGTTTCAATTCTTCCTCTTTTTTTTTTAAACAGTGGTTGACTCTGTTACAATCCGAAAATCTGCTTCAGTCATCTTTCTCTAGATGCTTCAACTCGTTGGTAAGACTCACAACGTGGCTGGTTGAGTTATGAAAGGTCTCTGATTTATTGGTTAAATACCACAGCTTTTACACAGCCACAACAGGTTTTGCAGGAAAGATGTACTGGTTTTCTACAGGTTTACGGTGGGTTTTAGCTATAGAAAACAAAGAGAACACACCTGGCCTGGGGAAAAACAGGACACTTCTCTCTCTTTCTGTAACTTGTTCCAAGCTCTAAGCTGCCCAGTTACCAGAGAACCAATTACACTGTTATTAGCAGGCATCACATTGTGTACATTAATTCCCTCCATGCCAGCAAAGCAAGTATAATGAGAAAAAGGAATCTGAAGCTCCACAAAGTTCCACAGCAGCATTGGACCGCAGCAGCATTGGACCGCAGCAGCATTGGACCGCAGCAGCACTGGGCCACAGCAGCACTGGAGCGCAGCAGCACTGGGCCGCAGCAGCATTGGACCGCAGCAGCATTGGACCGCAGCAGCACTGGGCCGCAGCAGCACTGGGACGCAGCAGCACTGG
>JAHRHZ010000082.1:10180675-10293572 GCA_024137785.1 Ginglymostoma cirratum | reverse complement strand
CAGCAGCACTGGAGCGCAGCAACACTGGGCCACAGCAGCACTGGATTGCCGCAGCACTGGGCCACAGCGGCACTAGGCCGCAGCAGCACTGGGCCACAGCAGCACTGGACCGCAGCAGCACTGGGACGCAGCAGCACTGGGCCACAGTAGCACTGGAGTGCAGCAGCACTGGGCCACAGCAGCACTGGGCCACAGCAGCACCGGACCACAGCAGCACTGGATTGCAGCAGCACTGGGCCACAGCGGCACTAGGCCGCAGCAGCACTGGGCCACATCAGCACTGGACCACAGCAGCACTGGGCCGCAGCAGCACAGGACCGCAGCAGCACTGGGCCACAGCAGCACTGGGCTGCAGCAACACTGGACCGTAGCAGCACTGGGCCACAGCAGCACCGGTCCGCAGCAGCACTGGACTGCAGCAGCACTGGACCGTAGCAGCACTAGTCCACATCGGCACTGGACCGCAGCACTAAAAGACAATGCAAGCCACTGAGGCTGGTAGCCTGTAACAAAACACTGAAGTACCAATATGCTAAAAAAACAACGTGACTCACACGGATGCTGGCAGCATTTAAGCCACTGTTAAAGACAGTGCGTGTGCAATTGGAATGCATAATAGTGGCTGGCAGCCTCCAAGGAAACTCAAAGTGAGTGAGTGTTAAGACTGAAATAACTCCACAGAGGCTGGTATCACATCGCCAAGTCACCCTTAATTCACACGTGCACAGCATTTGACACTGGTCCGGCTTCCTCAGAGTCAGATCTCAGAGTGAACAGAACCTCTGACACTCCTGTTTATATCCGTCAGCCAGGACTCCCTGATTGGACCAGATTTACAGCCCCGATCAGGGAACTCATATTCAATGAGGTCCCACCTGGCTGACCTTTTTACAATCACTACAAAGACAGCAAGCTAAGAGTGATAAGATGCATCCTGTGCAGATGCATGAAATCTGTGTTTGCGTCCCTGCATACAAAGCGACCTGGCTGAAGCTTGCAAGTTATGGATGTTCCTAAACTTTAAAGTAATGTATTGAAGAGCTGAGATGGTGTGAGAGTTGTTCCCAGAGCAGGCATGGTGATGTTGTGAAGCTGGTGGTTTGGCAATGCTAAGTGAATGAAGGGTCAAGGAGGATGATGATCATGAGCATAGAGGGACTGCTCAGTGGTGAGATCCCAAAGTTGCCATTTAAGGCTTAAGGGGAAAATGTCTTTTCTGGACATCAAAGTCCCGACCTTTTCCAACTTTCTCATCGCTGCTCATGCTGCACCAGAGAGGGGAATGTTCTGCCCGATGCTTCAAACAAGTCCTGGATTAACGTTAATAACATCTTTCCCAATCCCGTTTCACCAAGCTTCACTTTGGTAAATAGAGCTTAAAATATGACATCTGTAAGATGTGGGATCAAAACTTGAACTATACCATGTGAAATAAATATGAGCCTCTTCAATACATACACTCACATATCCCTCTGTCTGGATCTGTGTTAAATCACAACACTGTCTCACCTTTGCATACAGAACAAAGTAAAACCATTCCCTTGTACACTGGTCCTCATAACCATGCTTTGCTCAAGAAAGCACTTGCAGTACTTTATGTAAGATGCACAGCAATGCTATCGCATCTTACTGATTCAGATTGCACCAATAAGAAAATTTGGAGCCAATCATCCTGACGCAGTTCAGGCTGCAAATATCAGTGTATTTTACCCGATACAGTGATCCCCCGATACACTCCGATTACCAAATAGGACTCCACCATCAACAATTCTATTATGTGTCCGTTGGCCCATTTGACTAAATTCAGATGTTAGCATTACTGGGGTGAAGGTGGAAATTCCTTTGTTCACATACCTAGTAATTACTGTTGCCAATATTAGTATATGACGCACTTATCTGACATTCCTTTAATCACTGTTTTAACATAAGTATTAAAATGTTTATTCTACCTGGTTGACTGCTTTGCTGAAATAGCGGATGAAGGAATAAGATAAAACTACGTTAAATATCTATATTAAGTATGCTGGCGACACTGCCCTACATCAAGAACATATCAGAACTGACAACAAGACTCCTAAGACCATTAGGAATCATGGTGGCCCACAAGCCCACAGCCACTCTACAACAAACACTTACAAGGATTAAAGACCCCATTCCCACAACATGCAGAACCAACGTGGTTTACATTGCAATGACTGCCACAAGCATTACATCGGACAGACAGGAAGAAACTAGCCATTGGAATACATGAACATCAGCGAGCAGCAAAACGGTACAGCAAACTCTCCTTAATATTGGTACAATGAAGGCCATCAATTTAACTGGGACAAAGTAACCAATAGTAAACCAAACATAGACACATGCAGAAATTCCTAGAAGCATGGTTCTCCACCCATACTTCAATCAACATATGTACAGAATTGGACCCCATATACAAACCCATACAGATCAAAACCGGAAATGACACAACTCACCATAACGGACCGGACAGTATAAATTCCAAGCGGTGTAGAATAACGTCGCTTCATCGGATGCTCCACTGATGATGTCACCCAGCATGGTGATGATACATCTGAACAAAAACAAGCCAGCTCGGCAAGCAAGTCAACAACCTCACCTTAAGTATGCATTTAGTATAGCCCACAGAAATGGCAATGTTTGTGCATCAACACTGTTGTAAGTACAGTGACAAACTATCCTCAGTTCTCTACATCTATATGAGTGGCAAAATAAATCCAAAATGATACTTTTCTCTGTCACCTTGATTCAGTTCAATGTAACCTATTGGTTAACTTGAAGGCAAAAGGTTGAATTCACAATCCAGTCCAGGATTTGAGTATGTATCCAGACTGGCAATACTGTTAGAACTAAGGGAGTGCTGCTCGATTAGTCGTGGCCTCTGTATGTGTAGCTCTGGTGGACTAACTATCCGATAATATTGTTTAAAGAAGAACAGAGGGTTCTATCGTGTCTGAGCTAATATTCTTCCTTAGCGTCTGACAAGAAAAGCACAGTTTAATTGGTGAAGCCTTTCATTTTCTGTTTGTGTGAGGTGGCCCTGTGCATTCCATTACATCTGATAAGAGTGATTCCAGTTTGTGAAACCGTTAATTGAATGTGAAGCCCTTTGAGACATCATAATTGGTGTGGTGAAGAAATGAAAGCCCTTTTCTCTTTACCACTTTCTTGGGAATAGTGATTAGAAGTATTCATCCCCAAATTATGGTCACTTTTGGTTTGCATTATATTGCTCTGAGATATCAATGGACCCTATGCCAATCTTCTGTTAATAGAATATTACTCGTTGCTTTAAATAATCAGGTGGAATTAATGCATACATGCTCCTTCCAAATAACTCCCCTCAACTGCAATATTCTACTAATTCAGAATGTAGAGACACAGTGGTGTTTTGGTAATGTCACTGGATTAATAATTTTCTGGGGTCACTATTTCAGCTGGTGGAAATTGAATCCAATGAATAAATCTTAGTATAAAGCGAATCATGACAACTATCACTGATCAATATTTGTTTAAAACTTATCTGTGTGTCTTTCCCTCGCACAAAAAAATAGAAGTTGCTAGAGAAACTCAACCGGTCTAACAGCACCTGTGGAGAGAAAACATTATTAATGTTTCAAATCCAGTCGCACTTCTTGAGAAGTTTTGAAATTCTGGAGCGCTGAAGAAGGGCCACTGCAGCCAAAACATTAACTCCATTTTCTCTTAAGAGATGCTGCCAGACCTATTAAGTTTCTCCGGGGATTTCTGTTCTTGCTTTTTTTTTTTCAGATCTCCAGCATTCACAGTTCTTTGTTTATTGTAGAGTTTTTCCCTAATGTCATTTAGGAACTAAATCTGGTCTACTTGTGACTCCAGACCTACAGCATTGTGGCTAACTATTAATTGCAGTCTGAAATTTCCTACCAGGGCACTCAGTTCAGAGCAATTAGCAATGACAAGAAATGCTGGCCTTCCCATTGATACCTATTTCTCATCAAAGAATAAATGAAAAATTAATTCAAAATGTATTACTTCTCTGATAATGAAGCAGGCACAAAACAAACAGTTTGAAGATCAATGTTTAATAGGGGCACAGTGTTAAGTACAGTCTGGGTAAACTACATAGTGAGATAAAGTGTCCCCAGTTTGAAGTTGTGTTAGATTGGTTCATATCCATGTACAGGTAAATGGAGCTTCTGTTACAGGGTTATGTTTCACAGGATAAACTTCAGTAGTTCAATGGAAAACCTTATTGTTACTCACTGTACTGCTGCCTCTCTGGTTACATTTGTCCATTTACATGTCTGAATGTATTTTCTGAGTTGATATTTCCCTCTTGGCTTTTCCAGAGTAACAAACCTAAAATTCCTTCCTAATCAAAGACGCATTGTAATTTTCCCACTGATTACATTTTTTACTGCTTCTGAAATGTTTTCACTTTTAAATGCACCTGAATTAATACATGCTTTTGTCAAGGTCTACACAAAGTGGTGAGCAGAAGGCAGGTCATTAGAGACAAGTGCTAGCACACTCTCTTTACTAACATCTTTGCCATTGTTCAGTTTCTGTAGAAATGGGATCTCGTAACATTATCAATTGAATGAAATGCAGATATTTGCTTTCTGGCTTCCATAATTTTAGTTCCCTTCATTTATCCTTTCAATAGCTTCCCTCTTTTGTTGTCTGCAAAGGGCATATCTAGTGAATTGCACTGTAATCCAAAACATTTATCAGGAGGTACCAGATATCATTAAGTATATACACTTGCCATCCACTGTTTAGAACTTTAGCATTACAGAGTATCATATGCGTAAACGCTTTTGAGATATAGATCTGTAATTACTAAATAGCATGACTGAGGGGCTGAATCATCCACTTCTGAATCATTATATTCTATTGAAGAGGAAGTCCAGAGGTATATTTTACTCATACTTTTCTCACTTGTGATATCTATTCAAACTTCAGCACTGAGCCCATTGGTAATCACTGAGTGGCCCATATCTTTCAACCTTGCTGTGTATTCCCAGACTATGCATTGTACTATAACGATGAACCAGGAGTTTCCAAACTTAAGGTCATGATCTCATGAGCAATTCATGTTTTGAATGTCTTTTCCCTTGACGTAGTAATTGCTGGCTACGAAGAGATTCCCACTCTCATGAGGCCTGATTAAAATTGTCCAATACCACAACTGGTCCTCACTATTCTTCTACCGAATGCTATCAACCGAGAAGGGCAAGGGTAGCAGACATGTGGAGACACTGCTGCCAACAAGTTCCTTTCTAAGCCATGCACCGTCAGGACATGGGACTATATGATTGTTCTTTCATTGTCAATGAATCAAAATTGTAGCAGCTTTGCAGTTCTATTTACATCAGATGGCAACTTCCCACCATCTTTCAAGGTGAATTAGGGATGGACAACAAATGCGGTCAGCAATTCTGAAATCCCATGAAAGATTTTTTAAAGTGCTGCCTGCAATCTATTGGTTTTATGGCAGAGCGATTGTCTGTGTGAGGTTTGTACATTCTCCCCGTGTCTGCGTGGGTCTCCTCCGGGTGGTCTGGTTTCCTCCCACAGTCCAAAGATGCGCAGGTTGGGTGGATTGGCCATGCTCAAGTGCTCATAGTGTCCATGAATGTGCAGGCAAGATGGGTTAGACATGCGAAATGCGAGATTACAGGAATAGGATAAGGGGGTGTGTCTGGGTGGGATACTCTTCAGACGGTCGGTGTGGACTCAACGGGCCGAATGGTCTTCTTCCACACAGTAGGGATTCTATGATTCTATGATCTGTTAAAGACGTATATAAGCTGCTATCTGTAAAATGTACAATACTGAATGATATATATAAACTTCTGTCTGCCAATGAAACATCTAACACCAAAAATTGTCTGCTGTTTGCTGGGAAAAAGACATAGTTATCTCATTTGACATGTAACAGTTTATTACAATTTTTCTGTGCATCAATATTTTCCATTTCTTTTCCACATTCTTCTTTTTGGTTCATATAGTTT
This sequence comes from Ginglymostoma cirratum, assembly GCA_024137785.1. Lineage (NCBI taxonomy): Eukaryota > Metazoa > Chordata > Chondrichthyes > Orectolobiformes > Ginglymostomatidae > Ginglymostoma > Ginglymostoma cirratum. The sequence goes on along the minus strand of JAHRHZ010000082.1, from coordinate 10,287,555 downwards.
TATTTTTCACTTCATTTTTGTTCTGTGGTGTCTCGTATTAGTTAACCATTTTTTAAAAATTACATTATCTAGTTTAATTGTTATGCAGGTATGTTGTTCTGAACAAGTAAGTATGACTGGAAGACTTATGAGGTTCTGTCTCAAGAACTGAATGGATATTTTCCCAATTACCCATTTGAACATAATCATTTTTGACATTTTTGTTACAGATATTATCATATTGGTTACCAACTATCTGTGTAAATAGCAGAGAAATGCTGGACAATCAGGAGCTTGGATTTGATTAAATGCTCCCATTTGGGATCATTTCAACTTTCACACAATATGCACTAGGCAATTCAGGTTGGTATAGCTGCTAGTTTTATCCTGTAAAATTGAAGAGAACAGTCTTTATTGCCAGACACACTTGAATGAATGCAGTAAAAAGTTTGTAATGTCGCCTTTTGGCGCCATCTCAGGTACAGGCTAGCTAGGTACAGCTACTTTAAATTTGAAGTAGTAAGAAAAAGATTAGCACGGGATTACAGAGTTTAAAAAGTCCAGAATGATAATAAAATGTACCTCTAAAGCACTCAAGTTATAGTCCTTTCTCAAAACACAAGGCCCAGCTGCTCCCACACATTAGCCTCTGTCCTGGGCTCGTCTCCAGGACACGTCCCTTCCAGCCAGCCCCCACTCACTCTGCTCCCACTCCAGGCTCCGGCCCATGACTCAGCTCCCAGCTCCTGGCCTGCACTCACTCTGCTCCCACTCCAGGCTCCGGCCCACAACTCAACTCTGAGCTCCCAACTTGCACTCACTGTGCTCCCACACCAGGCTCCGGCCTGCGACTCAGTTCCCAGCTCCTGGCCTGCACTCACTCTGTTCCACTACAGACTCCGGCCCGCGACTCAGATCCCAGCTCCCAGCTCGCACTCACATTACTCCCGCTCCAGGCCCCAGCAGCAACTCATTTCTGGGACTCGGCCTGTGCTCACTCCTCTCCCGCTCCGGGCTCTGGCAGTGACTTGTTTCTGGGACTTGTCTCCAAGGTCAGCCTGGGCTTGGTTTGCTCCCCTCTGGGCCCCGGCAGTGACTTGATTCTCATGCTAGCCTGCTCCATTCTCCATTCCCTCCGGGTAGGGTAGTTTGAGAAGTTACAAGTTGACGGTGGGGAAGGGTGGGGAGCAGAAAAACTGCAGCAATAAAGGAAAAAAGAAAGATAAACAAGAAAAGGAACTAGCAAGCAGAGGAGCTCTGGCTGGAATGTCCTACTCTGCCAACACCTTGGCCTGTGCAAGTATTGGGATTGACAATATTTCACCATGGACTTACAGGAAGGATATTATTAAATTGGAGAGGACTCAGACAAGATTTACAAGGATGTTGCTGGGAACTGGAGTCTACTTGTTATAGGGAGAGGCTGAATAGGCTGGGACCTTTTTTTCACTGGAGCAGAGGAGTTTGAGGGGTGACATTATAGAAGTTTATAAAATCATGAGGGGCAAGGATAGTTAATAGCAAATGTCTCTTCCCTAGGGTGGGAGAGTTCATAATTGGGAGCATATTTTTAAGGTGAGAGGAGAAAGGTTTAAAAGGGAACTGAGGGGGAATGTTTTCACAGGGAGTGTGGTTTCTAAGTGGCCTGAACTGCCAGAGGAAGTGGTAGATACAGATATGGTTATGTTTCCGTGCTGTGTGACTCTATGACTCTGTCTGTGAAGAAATCTGAATTTGTTTGGTCCTAACCTCACTCACTGTCGTTGCAGAATGGTTGCATTGGAAGAAACTGTACTGGCATCAGTAAAACTCAAGAATAATCCTGTGGTAGAAAACTGAACTTCCTACCTCACCGGGAAGAAGGGATATAACAGTTTATTAGAACTAAATAATAATGGAGCATGCCTGACTTACAAGTCATCACAAACTGGCCTTCATTCCATTCATGACCTTTTACTATTGCTCGATGTGGTCAAGCAAACTTGGTCCAAACTGGCATCAGCAAGCTGGAGAAATCAAGTCTGACAGTAAATTAGCCAAACGAAATTAAACAGCAGCCTGCAGCTGATCAGCTGTAGAGAACGGTGGAAATTAAGCTCAGAGATTACAAATGTTCAAGGGCAAGCAGTTACAGCAAACTCAAGGGTTGTGCACTGGAGACGTGTCGAGCAGACATTCTGGTATTTTGACTGCCTGAGTATGTGCACTTTACACACCCGATATAGCAACAGTGAAGGGCGTTGGTGGGTCCCCATTAGATAATTTGAACCTGCTGCTAAGATGGGTAGAGTACTTGTCAATTAGAATACAGGATGTTAGAATTTGTTTGTGAAAATGATAGGGAAAAGAGTGCTGATGAAGGGTTTAGGCCCGAAACGTCAAGTTTTCCTGCTCCTATGATGCTGCTTGACCTGCTGTGTTCATCCAGCCCCATGCTTGTTATCTCGGATTCTCCAGCATCTGCAGTACATTTTATCTTTGATACAATTTTAACCCCACTGCGAAGCCTCTTCTAAGGATGCCTACCCTGAAGAAGTTACCCTCCTCCCTCCAGACAAACCTCAGGGAATCTCTCTCCCACTGCAACTCTCTCATAACCTCTTCGGCCTTGAAACTGCTCGACCACGTCCTGAAGCAAACCAGGTACTACAGCCACATCACCTTTCTTAGTACCTGCCTACGGAACCAGATCATCCCCAATGGACTACAATCCACATTCAAGTCTTCCCAATTTGGCCCCAACCGTGACAAAATTTCTGATGAAGGGTTTAGGCCCGAAACGTCAAGTTTTCCTGCTCCTATGATGCTGCTTGACCTGCTGTGTTCATCCAGCCCCATGCTTGTTATCAGGGAAAAGAGTGCATTGTCCCTTTAAGAGGTGATGTGCTTTTCTAAGATTGGAGAATAAAAGTAATATTCTTTCTCAGATGGACAGAGCTAGACAGAGATTAAATATTGTGAGAATTTGGGAAATGTTCACATAATGTTTTAACAAGGAATAGTTTGTTAATAAAATCAAGTTGAATCGCAAAATGAATTCTGTGTCCCTTTGTCCACCTCACTGATAAGAGAGCTTGGGTAAGGTGTTTTTAATACATAAATTAGTTAAAGCATCCAAAGCATGGACCATTGGTATCCCTAGGTGAGCTTTGGCTATAAATATTTGTAATACCTCTGAAGTCAAACCCTTTTCAGAGGCAGTCGATCCCTTGGTACCCCCAGAATATTTCCCCCAGAATCTTACCCTTCCCCAGTTACCAGAACCCATCAGGACAGCTAGAATGATAATCCAATAACATCTACAACCCCGTTTACTGAAACAATTGTCATATTTGAGCCCACAGCCGACCCCTACCCCCCACATGTTTTCTCCTTGGGTTCTCCTCATGCTCGATGTTATGGATGGGGTAAAATGAACAATAAAATGCGTGAGTCCCACAATCCATTCCACCTTCTACAATTCTCAAAGTGTGGGATTCAACAAGGGAGAGCCCATGGAAGGATTGAATAAGTAAAGGCTGCAAAGAGCAGAGCACCCAATTGCATTTGTCAGGCACCTATAGACACAGTTCACAGGAGTCTTCAGTGACCTAAATCAGACTGTGCTGACGCTGCAAGGCAGGGAAATTTGAAGGCAAAAGCTTGTCTCAAATGCTACTGAGGCAGTGAGGAAAGCCAATGAAAATTTTGACCCAAAGACAACACCCAGACAGAACACTGAGCTTGGGAGAAAGAGATTCATAAACCCCAGCACCCCAAATCAGACAAGGGAAAACATGAGCCCAGTAAAACCTCCTGTCCTGTGTGGAGGAATGTAGGTAGTGACCGAAACAAGGAGAGTTATTATCGGAGCCATCCACCTCCATACACCCATCCTGCAGTGAGAGAAGTCCTAGGAAGCAGTAGCCAATGCGAGGAAAATGCTACAATTGTGGGAATTTTGGGTCACTTTATGAGAAATTGTAGGGTACTCCATCAGCAAGCACCATCGCCAGAACAAGAACAGAGACCCAACCCCCTGCTGCGAGAGAGACCGGTGAGACTGCACATTTAGTGACACACTCCTTCTTTGTTAATCATCAATCTGATACACACCCCAGAGCGTAGCAGATCCAGGCCACTCCACAGTGAGGAATGCTGTATCATGTGAGATAATGTAGGGTGATGCTGGCAGAAAGGGAAATGGGAGACCATCCTGATGTGTGTGATTTTGTGAGTATATATGTGTGCAAGTGTGTGCATGTTTGTGTGTGTGTTTGTGAGTGTATATTTGTGTACGTGTGTTCATGTTAGTGTGTGTGCTTGTGAGTGTATGTGTGTGTACGTGTGTCCATGTTTGTGTGTGCTTGTGACTGTGTGTGTACGTGTTTGAGTGTTTGTGTGTGCATTTGTGACTGTATGTGTGTGTGCATGTGTGCATGTTTGTGTGTGTGTGTGCATGTTTGTGTGTGTGTGTTTGTGAGCGTATATATGTGTGCATGTGTGTTTGTGAGTGTATGTGTGTGTGCATGTGTGCATGTTTGAGTGTGTGTGTGTGTATGTGCGTGTGCATTTTTGTGTATGTGTGTGTGTTTGTGAGTGCATGTATGTGTATGTGTGTGCATGTTTATCTGTGTGTTTTGTGAGTATATATGTGTGTACATGTGTGCATGTTTATGTGTGTGTGTGTGGGCATGTTTGTATGTGTGCATGAGTGTTTGTGAGTGTATGTGTGTGCATGTTTGAGTGTGTGTGTGTATGTGTGTGTGCATTTTTGTGTATGTGGGTGTGTTTGTGTGTGTATATATGTGTAAGTGTGTGCATGTTTATCTGTGTGTTTTGTGAGGATATACGGTGTATATGTGTGCATGTTTGCGCGTGTGTGTTTGTGAGTGTATATGTGTGAGCATGTTTGTGTGCGTATAAGTATGTGCATGTTTGTGTGTGTATATTTTTGTGAGTGTATGTGTGTGTACATGTTTGTGTGTGCGTTTGAGAGTGTATATGTGTGTACTTGTGTGCATGTTTGTGTGTGTGTTTGTGAGTGTGTATGTGTGCGTGTATATGTATGTGCGTGTTTGTTTGTGTATGTGTGTGTGTGCTTGTTTTTGAGTGTATGTGTGTATCATGTGTGCAAGTTTGTGTGTATGTATTTTTGTGAGTTTATGTGCAGATGTGTGTTTTTGTGTGTGTATATGTTGTGTGTGCATGCGCACGCCCTGCTTAGGTGCCAGGGCCTGGTTCCTGCACCACATCCCCATGGAAGGTCAGAATGATTGCCTTCAAAAAGGAATTGTTTGTAGCTCAGGACTAAAGCACCACACAGGCCACTTTCTTGAGTGAACTGTTTCCAACCATCCCTTTTGCTTTAGGGTTGCTACTCACCAAGGCCTGCTTTTACTGGCTGGAATTAGTAGGAACAGCTGTGGTTCAGTTCCCAAGGTTGAGTGTCCAAGGCTGATCCATGATCTTGGTCTGGATGGGTAACTGGGCCTTGTGCTGGATTGTGATTGGAAATTTGGATTGGGTCTGGATCAATGACTAGTCCGGGATCTGGGATAGGGCTCGGATGAGGGTCTACTTCCCCCAGATCGTCTGGAGTTGGTGGCTGTTGTATTGGGGTCCATAGGCAATTGGTAGTACCGACCAATTTTTTTTTAACCTAGTAAAATTCTTGACACAGACAGGCTGGTCTCATCCACCACTGGGTAGGGACCTGAATATCTGGGGGACAGGAATGTTCCTGGTTAGAAAATTTATAACATCACCTGCTGCTCTACCTCGTATTCTACCTGGCTCACCTTCCCATCAATGTATGTCTTGCTGTGCCTTTTCCTGTTCTCCATTCTTTTTGTGCAACTGTACACTTGCTGATAGAATTTTCACAGTTTTTTTCATGGCAAAGGACTTCAACCTTGGGCACTGTCAAGTCTAGTCCTATTAAGGGTTTGATACCTCTCATGGGATTGAAGAATGCCAGCTCTACATTGGAGAGGAAGGAGATTCCATCAGCCCAGCTTAGGCATGTGGGTCATTGCAGTGTATCCTTTCTCAGATGGATAGAGTTACACAGGGAGTAAATATTGTGGGAATATAGGAAATGCTCACATAGTGTTTTAGTATAGGAATATTTTGTTAATATAATTGAGTTGAACCACAAACTGAATTCTGTGCCCCTTTGTCCACCTCACAACAAGTGTTTTTAATACATAAACGGGTGGAAATGACAAACACCTGTCTGATGCTGCTACATTTCCACTTTAGCTCTAACAATTATTTCAATATTTTAAAGGTTTTTGTTTGCTGAGATGTTTTTGGGTTTTTCCTCTGAGCTAAAGCTTATGTTTTCGCACATTGATGTGGCTGGGTTTTTTGTTTGGTAAGTGTAAGAAATCCTGACAAACTAAGCCAGAGATCAAAAAGAATTTTCCAGCATTGTGCTGGCTGAATTCCTTCTGGCACACTTATTAATTTCAGGCCATTTCTCCATGTAGCTATGAACCATTTCATAGAGAAGACAAGAGCATCTCTTCTGAAGGAACTCTGGATTCAGTTGTGGCTGCTTCTTCTAAAATACCGGTAAGTTCTTGTTCTTGAAGCCAATAATGAAAGATGCATCAATTTTATGAATTATCTAAAAGGCTGCAGAGGCTTTTGGATCGGGAAGCATACAACTCTTCAATGACACTTGCTGGTAAGTTCATGTTTGACACCTAATTGAAAAAGTAATTTGAGATATGGGCACTTAATTATTTTATATCATGTTTAAATAGTTGATATGGTCCAATCTATTTTGTTTTGTGCATTTGTAGTAACTGGAAACAGAGGGAAAGTGTTGCCTTAAATAATCAACTTCTCATGGTGTAGCACCATCATTGGTGGAAAGAGGTGAGTTTTAGTATAAATTCCAAACTTAAGACTTGAGATATAAAATGGGCATGTTTGACAAGAATAATTACAAATAAAATCATCCATGAGCCAGATGACAAAGTCTGTTTCTATGTCATTTCAAAGTAAATGTCCAGACTTGACTTTAAATTATTATAATTTATATTCATTTTGTGCAGAGCATTCTCAAGCATTTAGTCATGCAGAATTTATGGAAGGAATTGTTGAACAGATTATCTAATGATGTGCCAAACAGATGAAATTACTTCAGTAACAAGTAATAGATGCTTCTTCACCTTGTATTGGAAGATAGTCATCCAATTGCTCCATTCAGACAATTTCTTATACCTCAGTTTAGAGAGAGCTGCCATCTTTTATGGAGCTACTAATCCTAAGTAATTTAGAAAGAAGAAGTAAGTCAAGTCACCACAGTCCTAATGGAGCATTGGGCTGCTTTTGCATTAGACAGAGATGACTAGTGTGATTTAAGAGTCACTACACCTTGGGAAAGGGCGAGAGGTTGAAAATGAAAGTCCTTCATGCTAACCTCAGCCAGTGTGGGAATTAAACCCACGCTGTTGGTGTAAATCTGTATTATAAACCTGCGATCCAGTCAACTGAGCTAACTAACCCCGAGGCAGAATAAGAATTGTTGAGGTACAGCATAGAAACTCAACCAAGAATATACATTGGAACTGGTCAGATTTCCTGGTGGAATCTAGTAGAACATAGTAGAAACACATTCTCCTCTGTGACATACATTAAGGACACAACATGTGTGCGTGCCTTTCTTGGGATTGAAGTTGGTGGTGTAGATTACCAAATAATTTAATAAACTGCCACTCAGTGCAATCATGAACTTATATATCCCACTCCTTCATGAAACATGAGTAACTGCTTTGAATTCTATAAGTATTAACACTTTAGTCACACTCAAGATGTCATACCCATTACAAACTAAGATTATTTAGGTTGTATCCACCGCTAATCTTCAATAAAGTGTGCTCTGTTCCAATGTGTTTAAACCCTGATTAAATGTAAGGGATACATTTGGCTGCTGAAACTTAAAGGGAAGAAAAGCAAAGGGCAACATGCTTAAAGAAGACTGAAGATTGTTATTTATTGTAATACATTGGGTCTAAACAAAATTCCAACAGCCAATTTGAAATGCCTCACATTATATTATGCTGACTTGAAAGGCCAATGGTAATCCAAACTTTAATGACATCAGATTAATGTCAGTTCTGTGGCTAGAACACTATTATTCATTGCGGCAATTTGTCAGTAAAACGTAAAATAACTCCTTACATGGACTGCAAACCAGAACGGTAAGTGCACCAAAGATTCTATAATGCAGTGATGAAACCAGGAAATTTGTTGAAGATTGTAATGCTTAAAGTCACACTTTGAAGCAAATATTTCAACTGTTGTAATGTTCACACTGTGATTTTGGAGTGCAGGTGCAGGTTATAGCGTGCACACATTATGATTTTGAAATTTTCCCAAGTAACCATGGGCGTGGATTAGAAGCACATTTAAAAAATGATTCATGAGCATCGATGTGGAAGTTAAGAAACTATTTCAGATTTATTGACCCATCTTTTTAGTACTTGGAACTGAGGTCATTGCTTTCCAAAAAGGGGCACGTTCCTGTACTGTACTGTTCTGTGTTCTATGACATTTGAAACTTGTAACATGCAGCCTGACATGAAATCAATACATGCAACTTTGTGAGAGAACTTCACATGCTGAATGCATCTTTTAGAATATTATGTCCTGTAGGCTGTATCTCCACTATTATTCATAAATGTAGTCAAGGATAGAAAGGCCAGAAACTTTAATTGCATGAAATGCTCACTTGATCAGCAAGTCCCACAATGAAAGATGCTTTGATTATGTAGTAATATCTGGTAAAGTGAGAAATTCCCAGACGCAGAGGGAGTGGAATTCAATGTTGTGATGGAAAATTAATTTCCATTAATGTTTTATAACGTCATGACTTGGACTTCATACCTTCCTCCCACTTGCAGTGAAACAAACATTGGCAGTATCTGCACAATCTCCTGATTAACTCCAGGGAAATGTGACGAACTCGGGCCAGTCATTAAATTTTCTCCCTTCAAGTTCTCACTTGAGTGAACAACAAAACGAGCTCTTTTTGCAACTAGCTCTCTGATCCCAAAACATGACACGAACAGTGCCAGTCACCCGAATTTGCCATTAGCTGTGTCAGCAGTTAAAAAGTGACAGCAGAAATAAATGAAAGTTCATCGAAGGAACAGCCTTGTAATTGTGATGGAAAGGATGTGGTAGTGGATGCCAAAAGAAGCCTGCCATAATGGCCCAGCTCATCCCCGCCTCCCTAACCTGTCCTTCCTCCCACCTATCCCCTCAAGCCCCACCCCCATCTCCTACCTACTAACTTCATCCCCCCCCCTTGACCTGTCCATCCTCCCTGGACTGACCTATCTCCTCCCTACCTCCCCACCTAGTCTCATCTTTACTGGCTCCATTCCCGTCTCTTTGACCTGTCTGTCTCCTCTCCACCTATCTTCTCCTCTATCCGTCTTCTATTCGCCTCCCCCTCTCTCCCTATTTATTTCAGAACCCCCTTCCCCTGCCCCATTTCTGAAGGAGGGTCTAGGCCCGAAACGTCAGCCTTCCTGCTCCTCTGATGCTGCTTGGCCTGCTGTGTTCACCTAGCTCTACACCTTGTTATCTCAGATTCTCCAGCATCGGCAGTTCCTACTGTTTCTGCCATAATGGCATATTGTTCTGTCCTTCAAAGTGCACGGAACTCTTCTGCAGTTGCGCTGTGACTGGACCTACCCCAAATGGGTTGCAGCAGTTCACAGACGCAACTCACTGTTACCTCCTCATGGGTAATTACAGATAAGCAACAAATGCTGATCTTGCCGGCAATGGCCACATTCCATGAATGAATAAAAATATTTGGGCAGGTGGCAGTTATCTACTGTGGATGAGAAGTGACAAGGGATTCAAAAGTCATGAATTTATGCATGACTTCTCTATCATCTGGACGTCCCAAAGCAATCTACAGCCAATTATGCACTTATGATATGTAGTCCCTGTCACAATATAGAAAGATAGCAGTCTATTAATGCACAGCAAGCTCCCACAAGCAGCGATGTGATAATGATCAGACAACATTGGTATGGGCAAGATAGGTGGAATGGTCATCCTCTGTGCTGTATCATTTCTCTGGTTCTCTGTGTTTTAAGTGATGTTGTTAGACAGGGATTAATATTGACAAAGACACCAAGGAAAAATATCTTGCTATCCTTCGAGTATTGCTCAGGGACCTCTTACGTCCAGGTGAGAGGGGAGATGTAACCTCCATTTCATCTTTGTCTGTCTGTACAAGTGGCTCATAGAGTGACTTAAGAATCTCCAACAAAATTCCAGCATCTCTGCCAGTGTGTTGACAAGGATTGACTGTGTAAACTTGGTAAAATCATTGTGCTCTAATGAAGGCAACCATGCTCCAACAACTTTAAAACATGCTCAAGTGGAACTTGAAAAGCTACCCTTTATTTCATATGAGCATTATTGGAAAGCTGGAGGTGTTTCTTGCTAGAAAATTTGTCCGCTAACCAGTATAAGGATCATTTACCAAAATAGTTGGTTGCAAGAATGAAACCAGCATACGAATACACCCCATTAAGGAACAGAGGCATGCATGTAAACATTAGTGGAGCAGATTGCTGTGGGAACAACCGTGCCAAGACTCCCACATAAAGAACCACACGTCAATGTAAAATTCAGTTACTGTAACGTAAATATCATCATCTGGTTTAAAAGGAAAAAAATGTCTTTAAGCTCTGAGAGGAGGAGATTCAGATGTTCTGTTCTGAAGCGATTTTGCTGTTATAACAAACTGGAAGAAGTAGATAAATAACCATTATTCACATGGCATTAATAACGATTGTGTAGGCAATTCTGAAGCATCAGATACAGTAGGACAAGTGCTGCTATGGAAACACAATCCTTGATAGCAGCATAAGTGCCAAATGTATGATCGTCTTCCCATCTGGAGTACACTGTGGGCAAGTTTAGTCATCAAAGGACATATTATAGGAATCATTCTGAATTGTATTAGTGTGAAATGAAACTACAATGATCAGAGGCAAATACTTTGCAGCGTCATTTATCTTCCATACAGCTTGTATCTGCAGTTTCTTGATGATTTCTTTTTGAGTTCACTCAGGACATTTGTGCATGAATGCCAGACTGAAAAACCAGCACACAATAGATTTTTAAACCAAAAAAATCTGGCACAGTCCAAAATGACTGATGGCTTAAATCTGGCACTGAGTATTGGCATATGATGTGTGAAAGCAAGCAATTACTTTGAAAATGCAGTGGGACTGAAGCTGCCTAGATATTAAATAATCCCAGAGCTGTTGTTTTGGGTGTGAGGGAGAGAGGAGCTAATGTGTATGACAGTCCGAAGAGGGATGTGAGTATTGAGACTTAGTTTTCTTAGATTTTGATCATTCAGATTAGGCTGCTCTGTTCTACTGCCAAAGATAAAGAGGAGAAATGGGATACAGAAGCTTGAAAACTTAATTTTTAGCCCTGAAATGGTCCTTCTCCTGAGGTTTCTTCTTCATGGCCCCTGAATATTGCAGTAACATGGTCTTCAAGGTGTCTGTTAATTGCTGAACTCTTTTTATAGTTTTAACAATCTGTAGTCTTTACCACATCTCTCTGCCTCCCCCGTACATCATCATTGTCACCTTTCACTAAGAACAACTACCTTCAAGTTACTTTCATGTTTCTAATTTTAATCTCCCCCACTCTGATTTGTCAACTGCTTGACATGAATATCTCAACAAATCTTCTAAAGAGTGACCTTGTTGAGTTCATAGAATCCTTACAGTGCAGAATGAGGCTATTCAGCCCATCGTTTCTGCACTAGCCCTCTGAAGAACCTCATCACCCCCATACCCAGCCCCCTCACCCTATCCCCACAAACTCATGGACAGTCAACCCAACCTGCTCATCTTTGCACTGTGGGAGGAAACCAGAGCACCCAGACAGACAACCACCCAAGACTGGAATTGAACCCAGGTCCCTTGCACTGGGAGCCAGCAGTACAAACCACTGCGCCACGCCTAGAATCTCAGAGAACCACTTAGTTGACACCACACCAAGCTTCACATTGTTTTTGCTCCATTACCAAAACCAATGAACAGAATCTTATTCGGGGTGTGTCAGGGTGGGGTATGGTGAGATACGTGACAGAATCAGCCAAGATGTCCAGCATGGCCAATCTCGATATCATGTTCGTCTCACTTCATCTTTTATACTTTCACAAGTGGCATGGTGAGATTCTCACTAATGGGGATTAATGCTCATTAATGTCACAACTGGCCTCACTAACGTTCAGCCCCACACCTTATCAAACTCACTGAGCAAACTAGCAATCAGGAAACTCAACAAGGGAATCAGAATGTGCAGCTGATGTTTGCTGCTTTCTCAGAACAACCTCCATGTTGGCTACAAGCAAACTACAGTCCAAGGCACAAACACATGCCCAACTGTAGCCCTCCTCCACAGAGACAGACATCCGTCATCTACCAATCCATTGCAATCATCCTAGCACTTCCACCATGTGATACCATGTGCTCTGGGAGAACAGACTCATATTGCTCCAGAAACTAGCATTGAAAGGTTGCAGCACTTTGCACACAAGGACAGCAACCCAGACTGCAGACTGGACCAGGCAGGGTCTCAGGCATGCTCCCTTGTTCTCTTAGCGCTCACTCGTTTAACACCTATCCACATGCTCATTGCATCTCTGCCTTGCCAATTATTGCAGTAGAAACAAAGCAATTGACTCTTTGTGCCGCTAAGCACTCTTAAGTTTAAAGGGCACACATCCTGCAGTGTGGGAGTGTGCCTTGTCAATACACAATGCCCAACAGCTTACACAGCTGAACATTGCATGTGCAGCCAGCAAACAACCACGTCTCAAAGTCTTAGGAGAGTCATCCTCACTGAAGTCTGTGAAGGCACTCATCAGTCAGGGGACCCTGGCGCAGGAAGTCAAGAGCAGCCTTCCATACCAGTGAAGGGAAATGGCCATGGCAACCCATCTGGTTAGAGTTTTATCAGTTAGAAATCCACACCTCTGCAGTCCAGGAGCGGGCAATGGTCAGTCCTTGGCTCCCTAACGGCCAGCCTTGGTGGTAAGATTAATGTGGTCAGGGAGATGTTTGGGCACAAGTCAGGGTTCTGGGAATGTCTTGAACACGGCTATTCGGTCATGTTGGTCAAGGGATGGCCCATGGTTAGTTTTCCAGATCTGATCAAAGTCAGGAGCACCTTGGCTTCAAGGTGGGAGAGCAGAGGATGACCCCATCTTGGCTTGGTCACCTCATATACCTGTGGGGGGTGAAAGGTGGGCAGGTGCATGTAGATGGGTTGGGCAGGGACTTGTGGAAGTGTGAAGCCTGCCATTTGAATTACCAGGAGCACTTACTGTCACCTATTATTGCGCTGGAAATTGAAATTGTGCAATGGGAAGAAAATGATAGGTGACAACACTCAGGGTGGGTGGGTAAGTGACACTCCTGTGTGGGAGGGGCCTGCAGAAAACACCAATCATCAGGCTTTTAATGGGGATTGAAACAGGTAACATGCAACGTACAGACACACTCAGCTTGAACTTCTAAGAGTTGGAAAGATATGGGTAGGGAGCAGGTGAAGGGTCGCCTCCACTGTGCCCTGAGTGGAAAGTGCAGAGGGGCTTTTATGTGGTACCACCTCCAGCTAGCTACCTCCTGGCACTGCCCTGTCTCCCTGTGAGGATGGAGCACTCAATCGTGCTGAAAGTTCCCTGGCCCCTTGTCACCAGACTCTTGGTGCTGAGAACTGTTCATTGGGACAATGATGTGCAGGTGTATGATCCTCTCCAACAGACCCTGGACATTGGGATAGCAGTTCCCTCCTTATCCATGTTCCACTTCATCTCTCCTTAATTCCAATTCACTTGTTGCCCTTTGTTTCTCTAACACCAGTCTTCTTATTGTTAAAAACAGGAAGTGCTGGAGAAACTCAGCAAATCTGGCAGCATCTGTGGGGAGAGGAACAGAGTTAATGTTTGCAGTCCAACATAACACTTCTTTTTATTCTTAGTTTCTTGACCTTCCAACTGGTAACCACCCATTCAGCCAGTTCAGTCCAGGTCTCTCGGACTCTGTGCCTAGTTCCCTCTATCTGGTTACACCCTTTGATGTTTACCAATGTCCTTCTCCCTCATGGATCCTGCAGCTCTTACACTAACCCTCTCAGTTTTCCCTCATCTTTCATACTCATTGTCGTTCACCTCACGAGTGTAAAGTATTTGAAGATGTTTTCCTGCAGGTGACCTTTTATGCTACACAAATCTTGCTCAATCTTAGAAAGCCTGATGTTGGGCAGGGAATCTGACAGAATCCAGAGAATACCATTGTTCTGCCAACAATAAACTGGTAGAAATGATGGCAAACACAGAATTGAACTCCCAGACTGGAAGGGCAAAGTAGCCCATCCCAAAAATGTGGCAGGAATCATGCAAACTCTTAAACTGCCGGTGGATGCACCAACAGAATAGCAAAAATTCTTCTTTGCTTTTCCTGAATAAATTGGTTGATGGTTTTACTGTAAGGTTGCACTAGGCACCTCTCCCCCAATCTCGGTTCTTTCCCATGATCTATTTTAGTTTTAACTTTAATTTAATTTTTATTTACATTTATTAGCCTTCCATTCACATTGGGAATTCTGCTTAAACAGAGATCTGGTTGATAAATTATCACCTCATTGTTGCTGATCCAACCTCCTACTCCCTTTGAGCATGGCTATTGTTGGAAATTTGACCATATCTTACTACTTAAATTAATCCTTTTTTTCAATTTCCTAACCCTCTCCCCTCTCCGATAAAGTTTAGAATCTTCTGTTTCCCTTCTCTGTCCCTTGTTCTGGGTTTTACATGGTAGGCATGGAAGCAATTTCTGACAAAATGCACGTCCATTGATTTCTATCCAGACACTCACTATGGTGAGATTCTCAAAGATGCTGGAGGGTTAATCTGATCCTGTTTATGTTTCAGAATAAGAAGAAGTTCTGCTAACAAAAGGGTGGCAATGCCCAAACATGTTTGCTTAGCTACAGCACATGAAGGGTTAAATATCCACATTTAAACTTAACAAATCTTTAGGGCTGAATCAGACTATTTGCTACCATGTTGTCATATCTCTGGCCATGCCATTATTAAGACAGTGTATTTCCCCTCCTGTAACCTTGTGTCTGCCTCAGCTCATCCACTACTGGAACCCTCATCAATGTCTTTGTCATCTTGAGACTTGACTCTGTGAATTCCATCCTGGCCAACCTACCACATTCTATCCTCAATCAACACGAGGTACTTTAAAGTAACAACAGAAAGTTTTCTGGTGAAACCCAGCAGGTCTAGCAGCATCTGTGGAGAGAGAAACAGACTTAATGATTCAAGTCTAATATGGTTATTCATTAGAACTGAAGAGGGAGAACTGTAGAAAATGTATGGGGAAATGGGTGGTGGAGAATAGGAGCAAGTGATTATCCAAACGTTTGTTACCTATGTCCTAGCTCATATCTTGACATAGGGCTTGACAATAGGGATGGGTTTTGCATCTATAAATAGACAAAGGGTGAGTATCTGAAATGGTCCTGTCCTTTCTCCTGAAGGTTATGATGGTGGCATTTTTAGATCAAGCGTTGCTCCCTGAAACCTTTCATATCAGTGGAATGAGAAATTGCTAACGTTCTGCAGCTAAATAGAAAGTCGTAAGTCTCGATTTTTAAGCAACGGTTCACATTATTAGAACTAGAATTAGCTTTATTGTTACATGTACTCACTTGTTTACAAGTCTCCACATATGACACCATTTTAGGCACGAAGATACCGAGGTGCAGATTCTTCATACAAAACCTTAGGAAAAAGTAGAAAAATACAAGTTGTTTTCTGATTTTTTAAAATGGCTTTGTATTAGATTAAAAGCATATTTCCATGATTTCCAAGATCATTTGATAGGTAAGTGTGTGCTGAAAACCACATGTCAGAAACAGTGTACAATCCTGTGTCATGGGTTAAAAATCAGCAGCATGTATAATGATATACAGATAATGTCAGTGCCCAATGATTAATGGAGTGCACTGGAAAGGGGAAGAAGCAGGAACAGGGTCCTGAGAAAATCTACGTACAGATGAAGCTATAAATAAAGAGTTCTTGCAGAAAGTTCCATATACTCAAGTATCGAATACTTTGGGAGACTCAATAGAGTTAGACATTGTGCACAGAACAAAACAGTTTGATGGTGAAACTGCAAAGTGTGTGAAACTGTACTTAGAGCCTTGTGCTTCCACTTTCATTGAAGTGCCTTAAAAATAATTGCATATGCTTCCTTGCTGCTGACAGCCATTGCAACCTTTGTACTATCAACAATTGCAATACCTAAGGTTCCATTTGACATCCAGAAGCTAGATAAAGTAATGAGGGAGAAAGGTGAGAAGGGAAACATATAAAAGGGAACTAAGGGGCAACTGTTTCACACAGAGGTTGGTGAATGTATGATTTGAGTTACGAGAGGAAATGGTGGAGTCTGGTGCAATTGCAATCCCTAAAAGGCATCTGGATGGTATATGACTAGAAGGGTTTAGAGGGATATGGGCCGAATGCTGGCAAATGGGACTAGATTAATTTAGGATATTTGGTTGGCATGGACAAGTTGGACTGGAAGGACTGCTTCCATGCTGTACAACTGTATGACTCTATGAATGAGTAGAATATGCAGAGGAAGTTAGATGTGAGGGTGGAGGCTGGTTTGGAATATAAAATCCAACATAGACTCATAAGACTGATTGCTGTTTCTATGCTATACATTCTGCTTGACCTTTGTCCTGTAAATGAGACTGTCTTCTGCCCCACTAAACAGGGGCACAATGTGAACACGCAGCGTGAGCACAATGACAAGTGGGCAGCTCTACAGAAAAGGATGAACGAGACGAGCTCAATGCATTGACTTCCATACACAAGTTTAAACCTAGCAACCAAATGCTTGAGTATCTGTGTGAAACACAGTTTCAACATTTGCACTTTGCTGGAATTATATGTTATGCCCCATAAACACTCAAGTTGGTATGGTAACAACTGCTATTATTTCAATTTGTCTCTTGATGCAATAAACCGTATAAGGAGATGACCTGGTTTGTCATTTCTGCATGGTGCTTGTTCCCTCTAGTGTTAAATTCACAATATATAAATATAATACAAATCATTACAGCATGATAATTTTTTTGATTTACCTCAAACATATTGGTATTGTATATTTGGTAACTGGCTACAATTTGGACTTTCTTGATATATTTTAGCAGTTTAATAGATGGAAGGTACTTAGTCATGTGGTAAGAATGCAATGAAGGCAGGAACAATGATGTCTGTACTTTAATTATTGCTGTGATAAACATCTTTTACAGGATGAGAAATTTTATATTTGTGATGAACCCAGAACTATCATGTCAAGCAATGTATTTACAGTGACTTGCTCCCATACCACTGCCCTATATCACCCTATTTCCTCGTGTTTGTGACCAGTCTGCTTTTAAATGCTTCAAGGCAAGCTACTTAAACCACTCTGCGGCAGCAAATTCCACATTGGCATCTGATTATTGGGTGCAAATAAAATTATACTGATGTCAATGTAATATAACGATAATCACATCCAATGTTGCAACTGGAGTTTGAATTTACACTGTCACTTTGAAGTACATTTTCACATGAATTAAACATTTGCAGTGTTGCATAAGGAAAACCTCTCAATGTCTAGTACAATAGCCTATCGTGGGTGATCAACTGCTGAGCTACAGATCAGGAATCTCTAAGAGCAAAACCTTTTATTATAGAATGTACATTTCTAAACAACTCGAACATTTTCTGATTTGGAAGTGATAACAACAAACTAGCTTTTAGTGATGGATCTGCTCAAACGATCATATAATTTTGATATTAGAGAGAGCACTGATTCCATCATGTTGCATCTATTTCATTGCAGTTACTTTTTCAGCCTTTAATTTAAGCTATCATTTCATGATGGCCAAATGTTCACTCACAAATATGAATATTGATGGCCTGTGATTGGTACTTTACTCCTCACTGCTGCTGTTGCTATTTTAGAGAATGATCATTAGTGTTAAAGGACACTTAAGAGATTCCACAGTTCCTATCCTAGAACATGGGGAAGAAGTTATCTCCAAGTGTTAATATAACAAAGGAAAGCAATCTAGCACAAGGGAACATCAGTTTAAAACAAGAGCCATGCCATTCAGGAGTGAAATTAGGAAATTTTATTTGCAACACAACGGTAAAAATACGAAACTATCTCCAACAGCAAAAAGTGGAACAAGTGGAGCTCAGGGACGTAGACAAAATTAGGATACAGATTGGCCATGACCTCATTCAATGGTGAAACAGGCTGAAGTGGCTGAATAACCAACAGCTCTTCCTGTACTCCTGACATAGAGCAGAGGAGTTAATGGAGCCAACAAGTGCAGGAAGCGAGGCGCGTGGGTGACTTAATTAGGCGGGATGCCAAATTTCAGTTTGCTAAAGCCAGGAATCTATTCTTATGCGGTAAGTACTCATTAGTGTAAAACAGCTTTCAGTAAAGTCCTAGCTTCACGATAAAGTCAGTGGCTTGACAGGAACATCATGTCATCTGGTTCATATTCATTTAAAGGTGGCATGCACCTTTGTGACAACTTTGTGCAGTTTGGTGCAAAGTCAGCATTTTCCTTGTTTCACTGTAGCACAGGGAAGGGGGCAGAACGATGGACTCTTGTGTGGAGGCACAGGACTGGAAAGAGCAAATCATCAGAGAGAGGAGTTGTGGAGAGGGTTGTGGGTTTGGAAGAGTGGCAGAAGAAACCAGAAGAGAACAGAGAGTCAGTTTTGGGGTGTGGAGGACTGTAATTCAAAAGATCTGGTGTTCTGGATGTGACAGGCTGGAGTGGTATGGTGACAGTGCTTGCCAGGGACAAGCAATGGAGGTAAGTAAAGGTGGGACTTTATTCCCAAAATATACAAATGTATATTAATCTTAGTCTGTGGACTGGCTGAGTCTTTACAGATTTCAAGTTCACCTACAGCATTTCAATTACTCCCACTGAGAATGTTGCTGGAAAATGTCCTTATCAATGTGTAGAAAGGAGGGCCAGCCGAGTTTGCAAGTTCACTCTGTCTCATAGAGTAGTCAGTACAATTCTCAATGATAACATGAACTTTGAATAAAGGCATCTCTTCCACAGTCAAGGAAATGCCTCTAATTCCCTGTGGCTATCAATATGTGCCAACCACATTGCATACTAGTACATTTACTCTCTAATTAACTAATCTCAGCATCAAACATCAGAGATAGCAAGAATTGCAGATGCTGGAGTCAAAGACAACACAGTATGGAGCTGGAGGAGCACAGCAGTATTAGAGGAGCAGGAAAGTTGACATTTCAGGTCAGGACCCTTCTTCAGAAAAAGGGTCCCGACCCGAAACGTCAACTTTCCTGCTCCTCTTATATTGCCTGGCCTGCTGTGTTACTCCAGCTCCAGACTGTGTTGTTAGCAACCAGCATAATGTGCAACACCTACACAGGAAATTTAATTTTGAAAAACACCCATGTCACTTTTGTGCCCTCAGATGCTATATTAATGACAAATAGTGATGAACAGGAAAATTATGACGGTGATGCAGAACCTTCTAATCTGACCAAAGCTGTCTTTAATAGCAAAATCAGTTTCAAAATACAGTTGGGAAGTCAGAAAAACAAAAGAAGACTTGTTCTTTATCATTAAGTCTAAAGTACGATAAGCAAAGGACTAGAACAGGTCAGCAACCTTTTAAGATGGAAGATGGGCCTCCTGGAGCACCTTATTTAACAGTACTATATCCCAGGGCAGTTTAAGAAAGTCTTGACACCACCTTCTCTACAGTATGTAGTGGTAGGCACGAAATATTGACCATAACACCTATACCCTGTGAATGAATAAAGCACTAAAGGTCCCTGAGGTGTACCATCAATCGCCTTTTTTTATTCATTCATGGGATGAGGGCGTCACTGGTTAAGCCAGCGTTTATTGTCCATCCCTAATTGCCCAGGGAGATTAGTTAGGAGTCAACCACATTGCTGTGGGTCTGGAGTGACATGTAGGCCAGACCAGGTAAGGATGTCAGTTTGCTTCCCTAAAGGACATTAGTGAACCAGATGGGTTTTTCCTACAATCAACAATAGATTCGTGGTCGTCATTAGATTCTTAATTCCAGGTATTTTATTGAATTCAAATTCCACCATCTGCCATGGCAGGATTCGAGCCCTTCAGATTGTGGATTTGACTCTTTCAAGGGAATTACAAAACTTATATTGTGCCTGATAAAGAGGCAGATGGGAAATGCCATCGGAACCAGGGTAAGAGATAGAACTGATTCCGGAGGATCTAATGACTGTGATAAAGAGTTATTCGTAGTTTCATTTAGCAGGTTATTGATGAGATCCAGGCAGTGGAACCCTGTTTAATACAGCTGTCTCATAGCATTAACTGCGGACAATGATGACAAATAAAGTTGAGGTATTGCTGTTAAAAATTCTGGTTTTAACTCTAAAAATCAATATTGCTTGAAACTCATTATCCACAATCAATTTGTCTGTCTTGCACTTCTAAAGAATTACTATGTTGATGAGTGTATCACAGCATACATAATGAAACATGAACATGCAAATGATTCCATGAGCTACAAATGTTTATTTTCTGGTAAGTTAGTATCTGACTATAAGTGCGAGTTAATAGAACTACAATGCAATGAAAGCATCACTTATTTAACTGTCAAAATGCAGCTTTTTTAGGAGTAATGCAGGAATATTGTTAGGGTCTTCTAGGAGCTTGAGATATATGAGGGGTTAAAATAAGGCCAGTGCAAACTCAACATTTATTGATATAAACTACGTACACAGCATGGTCATGTAGAGCTTAGTTGGTTTCTTTTACCATCAGGCCTCTGTCTCTTGTAATCTGACACCATGATGACATTGCTGTTTATGCACATGCTCAGTAGCAATTGGCAGAATAGTGGTACAGTTCGCCTTTAACTCCACATCTCCCTCCAAATTCACCTTTCCCAAAAACTATAATCTTCATTAAATATTTGCGGTTTCCACATTCCACAACCACCCTTTCCCTAGCTAAATCTCTCAAAGCATCAAAGTCCAATCATGTTGTTGGCTCCCTTGGAGAATGAGAAGAAAGTATGTACTCCCCAGTCATCTCTTTGAAAGGCAAACACATTGGTGGTGGTAAAGCCACTTCTTGGAGCAGCTGGCAGCTAGACTGGGGACACTTCAGATGGCCTGAATGTAAAGGCAATGAAAATCAATGAAAAAAATCTAATTCCAAAGACAATCAGGACCCAGCCATCACAATACTCTGAACTAAAATTTCCATCCTGACCTAATATTCTGCTGCTGGGGAGAGGTGAAATTACCAGCCTGGTTAGTTTCTAAGGTTTTGGAGTAGATCTGTAGCTCGGGTTGTGGGTGTCGAGGTTGGTTGGCTCGCTGAGCTGGTTTGTTGTTCTGCAGGCGTTTCATTACCGTGCTTGGTAACATCCTCGGTGCAGCCTCTGATGAAATGTCGGTGTGTTTTCCCGTCTGGTTTTTAAACTCTGCGGTCCGTTGCGATGGATTGCCTCACTTCCGGGTTTCCTCCGTAGTGGAATGTATATGGGTCAAGTTCAATGTGTTTATTAATAGCATGCTTCATGGAGTGCCATGCTTCCAGGAATTCTCGTGCTTGTCTCTGCCTAGCCTGTCCCAGGATCTTGGTGTTGTCCCAGTCAAAGTCGTGGTTCTCCTTGTCCATGTGGATTGAGATGAGTGAGTATTGATCGTGTATTTTTGTAGCCAGTTGGTGTTCATGTACTCTGGTTAGTTTCCTTCCTGTTCGTCCGATGTAGTGTTTCTTGTAGTCTCTGCAGGGGATCTTGTAGATGACATTGGTCCTGTCCATGGCGGGGAGTGGGTCTTTAGTTCGGGTAAGCACCTGTCGTAGGGTTGATGTGGGCTTGTGTGCCACTCTGATGCCCAGCGGTCGTAGAAGTCTTGTGGTGAGTTCTGACGTGTTCCTGATGTAGGGTAGTGTGATGAGTGTGTCAGGGCATATAGAATCTTTCTGATGCTGTTCCTGTAGGCATCTCCTGAACCAGTTCTTTGGATATCTGTTATCCTTGAATACTTGGAAGAGGTATTCCTCCTCCTCTTGGCGTAGTTCCCTGTTGCTGCAGTGTGTTGTTGCCCTCTTAAATAGTGTTCGCACGCAGCTCCGTTTGTATGCGCTGGGATGGTTACTATTGAAGTTCAGTGCCTGGTCTGCGTGTGTGGCTTTTCGGTGCACTTTCATTTGCAGTTCCCCATTTGTCTTGTGCTCTACCATGATGTCCAGGAATGCGAGTTGTTTGTTCTTCTCCTCCTCTCTGGTGAATTTTATTCTGGTGAGGGTGCTGTTTATGAGTTTCTGTGTCTCTTCTAATTTGGTACATTTAATAAAGGTGTCATCTACGTAGCATATCCATAGTTTAGGTTGGATTTGCGGAGGGGCCGTCCTTTCCAGTCTTTGCATCACTGCTTCTGCTATGAGTCCGGAAATAGGTGATCCCATGGCTGTCCTGTTGATTTGCTCGTATGTTTGGCCGTTGAAGGTGAAGTGGGTGGTCAGGCATAGGTCCAGTAGTTTAAGCATGTTGTCCTCGGAGATGGTTTCACTGGGGTCGTGTTCTTGTTCAAGTAATGATGTCACTGTTTCCCTTGCTAGTGGTGTTACAGGAGCATCTGCTCACCCTTTTGATGCATTTTTGCAATTTCTGGAAACCATCAAGTGAACTCTTGTGGTTTTTTCCCTGCATGTTTCACACATGATACATATTCCTTTTTATTTCACTTCTGATTTGATTGTAAATTAATTTTGTGTCACAGTTTTCTCATCTGATCTTTTTGGTTTCAACTTTATTTCTACCCTGCATGCTGACTCAAATTATCTGTGAAAATAATGGCATGTTTAACCAGAGATAACAAGGTGTGGAGCGGGATGAACACAGCAGGCCAAGCAGCATCATAGGAGCAGGAAAGCTTGACGTTTCGGGCCCAGACCCTTCATCAGAAATGGGGGAGGGGAAGAGGGTTCTGAAATAAATAGGGAGAGAGGGGGAGGCGGATAGAAGATGGATAGAGGAGAGGATAGGTGGGGAGGAGGCAGATAAGTCAAAGAGGCGGGGATGGAACCAGTAACGGTGAGTGTAGGTGGGGAGGTAGGGAGGAGATAGGTCAGTCCAGGGAGGATGGACAGGTCAAGGGGGTGGGATAAGGTTAGTAGATAGGAGATGGGGGTGGGGCTTGAGGTGGGAGGAGGGGATAGGTGAGAGGAAGAGCAGGTTAGGGAGGTGGGGACAAGCTGGGCTGGTTTTGGGATGCAGTTGGGGGAGGGGAGATTTTGAAGCTTGTGAAATCCACATTGATACCATTGGGCTGCAGGGTTCCCAGGCTGAATATGATTTGCTGTTCCTGCAGCCTTCGGGTGGCATCATTGTGGCATTGCAGGAGGCCCAGGATGGACATGTCGTCTGAAGAATGGGAGGGGGTGTTGAAATGGTTCGTGACTGGGAGGTGCAGTTGTTTATTGCGAATTAAGCGCAGGTGTTTTGCAAAGCGGTCCCCAAGCCTCCGTTTGGTTTCCCCGATGTAGAGGAGGCCACAACGGGGACAGCGGATGCAGTATACCACATTGGCAGATGTGCAGGTGAACATCTGCGTGATGTGGAAAGTCTTCTTGGGGCCTGAGATTGGGGTGAGGGAGGAGGTGTGGGGCAGGTGTAGCACTTCCTGCGGTTGCAGGGAAAAGTGCTGGGTGTGGTGGGGCTGGAGGGGAGTGTGGAGCGGACAAGGGAGTCACGGAGAGAGTGGTCCCTCCGGAAAGCAGACAAGGGTGGGGAGGGAAAAATGTCTTTGGTGGTGGGGTTGGATTTCAGATGGCGGAAGTGTCGGAGGATGATGCGTGGGATCCGGAAGTTGGTGGGGTGGTACGTGAGGATGAGGGGGATTCTTTTTTGGTTGTTATTGCGGGGACGGGGTGTGAGGGATGAGTTGCGGGAAATGCGGGAGACACGATCGAGGGCGTTCTCGACCACTGCGGGGCGGAAGTTGTGGTCCTTGAAAAATGAGGACATCTGAGATGTACGGGAGTGGAATGCCTCATCCTGGGAGCAGATACAGTGGAGGCGAAGGAATTGGGAATAAGGGATGGCATTTTTGCAGGAAGGTGGGTGGGAGGAGCTGTATTCTAGGTAGCTGTGGGAGTCGGTGGGCTTGAAATGGATATCGGTTTCTAGGTGGTTATGCGAGATGGAGACAGAGAGGTCCAGGAAGGAGAGAGAGGTGTTAGAGATGGTCCAGGTGAACTTCAGGTTGGGGTGGAAGGTGTTGGTGAAGTGGATGAACTGTTCGAGCTCCTCGTGGGAGAACGAGGCGGCGCCGATACAGTCATCAATGTAACGGAGGAAGAGGTGGGGTTTAGGACCAGTGTAGGTACGGAAGAGGGATTGTTCCACGTAACCTACAAAGAGGCAGGCATAGCTTGGGCCCATGCGGGTACCCATGGCCACCCCCTTTGTCTGTAGGAAGTGGGAGGAATTGAAAGAGAAGTTGTTGAGGGTGAGGACGAGTTCGGCTAAGTGGATGAGGATGTCAGTGGAGGGGAATTAGTCAGGTCTGCGGGACAGGAAGAAGCGGAGGGCCTTTAGGTCATCTGCATGGGGAATACAGGTGTATAGGGGACAGGACGTCCATTGTAAAAATGAGGTGTTGGGGACCGGGGAGTTGGAAGTTCTGGAGGAGGTGGAGGGCATGGGTGGTGTCACGGACGTAGGTAGGGAGTTCCTGGACCAAGGGGGTGAAAATGGAGTCTAGGTAGGTGGGATGAGTTCGGTGGGGCAGGAGCAGACGGAGATAATGAGTCGACCAGGGCATTCAGGTTTGTGGATTTTGGGAAGGAGCCTGCCTTTATGGGTATGTAAATAACTCAGCAACCTGTGATGGGGAAGAAATACTATACGAAATGCTACAATTGGATGGATTTGTATTGATCACGTGACCTTAAGACAAAGGAGCAGAAGTTGTCCAGTCAGCCCACTGAGCCTGCTCCACCATTCAATGAGATCATGGCTGCTCTGATAATACTTAACATCACTTTCCTGCCTTTTCGCCATTACACTAGATTCCCCTACTAATTAAAAATCTGTCTATCTCAGCCTTGAATCTACTTGACAATACAGCCTCCAAAGCCCTCTGAATATATAATTCTGCAGATTCACAACTTTCTAAGGGAAATTCCTCCTAACCTGGCTCTTAAACGTGCAGCCACTTATTCTGAGATTATCAGGAACAAGAACAAAGTTGCTGGAAAAGCTCAGCAGGTCTGGCAGCGTCTGTGGAGGAGAAAACAGAATTAACGTTTCGGGTCCGGTGACCCCCTGCAGTTCTTTTGATTTTTATTCTGAGATTATGTCCTCTGGTCCTTGATTCTCCCAAAGGGTAAAACAACCCTTTCGCATTTATGATAACAAGGTGTGGAGCTGGATGAACACAGCAGGCCAAGCAGCATCATAGGAGCAGGAAAGCTTGACGTTTCGGGCCCAGACCCTTCGCATTTATCCTCTGTTAGCTTCATGGAAATAAGACCTTTCACTTGCCCTGTTAAAACATGCCAAAGAAAATTAGGATTGGTTTTTTAAAGACCCTTAAACGGATGAAATTTATATTCCTGCTACCTGACCTCTCTACCCCAGAAATGATGCAACAGATACTATGGTATTTCATTCCGCAGGTACAAAATTACTCACAAAGGATTTTGCAAAAAAAAAATCTGAAATGCCTTAATTTCCTCCTCAGTTCTCTATGAAGGAAAATTCCAAAAATTCACAACCACTTTCAGCAAAGAAATTTCTCTTCATCTCAGTCCTAAATGGTCAATACCTTATGCAGAGATTAAGACCTCTAATTTCAAACTTTCCAGCCAGAGAAAACACCCCCTCTCTTAATCTTCCTTGTCAATTCCCTGAGAAATATTAAAAACCTTGATGATATCACCTTTCATTCATTCCAGGGAATATAGGTCTTACATACTCAATCTCACCTCATAAGCATATCTCCTTATCCCAGAAATCAGTCCAGTTAATTTTTGTTACACCTCGTCTAAGGTCAGTATATTCTTCACTAGTTAAGAAGAAATAAAGTACATACATAGTACAGCTCACGTGACTAAAGTCTTATCTAACTGCAACAAGACCTCTCTACTATTGTATTCTGATTTCTTTCTAACAAAGGACAATCTTGATAGAAACAAAATTTTTGGCTGTCTTGTGTCCGAGTTATCCTGCATTCTATTCTGTTGTTACAGTTTTTCCTTTTCTTCTGTTAAATTTTGATTTTAAAAAGATATACTATTGATACTATCGTGCACCAAATGTTCAGCATACCTTGTTTTGTAGCAATTTGCAATGGAATTTCTTTTGACCTGAAGGAAAGGAGAAGAAATTAACAAATGGCACAGGACATGAGATGACCCACTGCAGCATAGTCTGGACCATTTTTCTAAAATGTTCAATTTCATGCCAATTTCATGTCCTATTCTGAAGGAAATATTGGTCTGGAGATATCCCTGCCTTTTTAAATGAGTGACAATTTATTAAGAAACAGCAATGCATGATCAGATGCCAACAGAATGCAATAACCGTAAATGGCCTTTCAGCTCCTAATAATTCCACATAAAAGTAAAATTCTGCTGGATAAAGCAGAATTTTAACCTAAGGTAATGATACATTTACACAGTCCATAACATAAAACTCCTCAAATCCTTTCAGGTGCAATAACTGTCCAGTCTTAAGTACTCAGGAGAAATACTAACATGATTCCATCTATCTAACTAAATTGATTGCTCATATTTCCTCCTCCAGGTTTTCGTCTGAGGGTTTAAGTGTTTGAGTGCGATGATGACTAGAGGAGGCAAGAGTAGGTGTGAGCTGATGGTGGGAGTGGAGCAGGAAGTGAAGCAGCTGAAGATGAAGCAAGTATTTTCAGATTGGATTACAATTCTTTTTTCTCTGAAAACACTGTAAGTTTAGGTGAGTGACTGAAAGGTTGCATTTAGAGTGCTTTTTGGTCAAAGCTGCCAAGGTTACAGCTTCTGTTATGATTCATGCCTCTGTTAATCAATAGCATGTATTCTACATTCTGCTTCTGAGGAGCTGTAACCGCTTTACAAACAAATGTCACATTTTCACTAAAGATCTCCTTTTGAATATTCCGGTAAGCAATGTTTTTGAAGGTAAGATCTATTTTTAAGATTGAGTTAACAATGAAATAAGGCATAAGGAAATAGCATACCTGATTGATTTACTGTTCACGTCAAGCACAATACACGAGGCTTGGGGACCGCTTTGCAGAACACCTGCGCTCAGTTCGCAACAAACAACTGCACCTCCCAGTCGCGAACCATTTCAACTCCCCCTCCCATTCCTCAGACGACATGTCCATCCTGGGCCTCCTGCAATGCCACAATGATGCCACCCGAAGGCTGCAGGAACAGCAAATCATATTCAGCCTGGGAACCCTGCAGCCCAATGGTATCAATGTGGATTTCACAAGCTTCAAAATCTCCCCTCCCCCAACTGCATCCCAAAACCAGCCCAGCTCGTACCCGCCTCCCTAACCTGTTCTTCCTCTCACCTATCCCCTCCTCCCTCCTCAAGCCCCACCCCCATCTCCTATCTACTAACCTCATCTCACCCCCTTGACCTGTCCGTCCTCCCTGGACTGACCTATCTCCTCGCTACCTCCCCACCTACACTCACCTTTACTGGCTCCATCCCCTCCTCTTCGACTTGTCCGCCTCCTCTCCACCTATCCTCTCCTCTATCCATCTTCTATCCGTCTCCCCCTCTCTCCCTATTTATTTCAGAACCCTCTTCCCCTCCCCCATTTCTGATGAAGGGTCTAGGCCCAAAACGTCAAGCTTTCCTGCTCCTATGATGCTGCTTGGCCTGCTGTGTTCATCCAGCTCTACACTTTGTTATCTCGGATTCTCCAGCATCTGCAGTACCTATTATCTCTGATCGACTTCATGTTGTATTTCTGATTTTGTGACGTCAGGTAATTTTGATTTGAATTTCCTACCTTCAGTTTCATTTGAGTTAATTTCCTTTTGCAGTCTTTATTCCTCTTTTCACTTTTATCAGTTTCTCGACTATTAATTTTGTAATGAGAATTCCCATCCCGACCCCTATCCTGGTTGGGGGCTCTCGTCGAGAGCACATTCACCAAATAAGGGGCAGGCCATTTAGGACTGAGATGAGGAAGAATTTCTTCGTACAGAGTGTGGGGATTCTTTGGAATTCTTTGCCACAGTTGAAGTGAAGGCTCAGTCAGCATTACACCTTTACAATGGGCTGAGGGCTAGATGGCCTCCCTATTTGTGAGGTTGCCTATGATGCTGGTCATGTAGCATGTGGAAACGTAGGCTTCTCAACCAAAATGTCGATAAGTGAATATAGGCTCATGGTGGATAGTAGTAAGAAGTCCATTGTCAGGTTTTTTCAACCAACACATTAAGGGAAAGTAACTGGCTTGCATCCAAGACTTTTTGTTACACACCTCAATAGTCTCCATCCTGCACTCAAAATCAGCTTCGAAATGGAGCAGTTAAGCAAAATAGGGTGCATCAAAATCCTGCATGATACTGATTGCCCCAGTGAAATCGTCCCTTACTATAAAACATACAAACTCACAGAAGGGCTTATGGGAACCATATTTGGCCTTAAGAGCCACCACATTTACCTTGGTTTACCCTGGAAGGAGAAGCTGTCTCAAAAATTTGAACAACAGGTGAAACTAGCCACCTCATGCTGCCACTTTGCTATAAAGTCATAAGTTGTATCTCCCACTCATAGGCCACTGCTGTTAAGCCAGAAATATATCCTACCTGCCACACAAATGAATAATGAGGTTTATGAGTTGCAGTGCCAGTGTGACACCAGGTACGTCATCTACAAATTTAACCAGTGGCAGACTATATTAAACAATACACTCTTCAGTGGACAGTGTAACAACTATGATTAACCAGCACATGCTGTCCAAACCTTGAACATTAGATGTGGCTCTACTATTGGATAACATTTCCTATATAATCCTGACCTCTCCAGGACTTGCACCAAAAGCCAACTTAGCATTATAAACAAAACTCATTGTGTGATTCATCTGTGGATGCTGCAAAGCTACTTTTAATCACTCACTATGCTTTTTAAGCAACTCGAATATGTTCACACATTGCTCCTTTTTCACTGAGGAAAGGACACAGTTCCTGCTGAATCTCCATGCCAATTCCCTGACCAATCAGAGTTGAATCACCTGTTTCAAATTGAATCTGTAAATTGAAAGAGTTAAAACTTCCTGCTGTTTCTCCATGCCAACTTTCATCCACCCAATCAGCATACTCTTCTCCTGGTGCATGAATTGTTTTTCCTTTTCTGAAGTTGGTTTTCTTGTGTTTCAGTCCTGATGAGCGCAAAACAAACAGCTTCAATCTCATAAAAACTGAAAGAACTGTGGATGCTGTAAATCAGGAACAAAAACAAAGTTGCTGGAGAGGCTCAGCAGGTCTGGCAGCATCCGTGAAGGAGAAAACAGAGTTAATGTTTCGGGTCCGGTGACCCTTCCTCAGAACGGATGGTGGCTGGGAAAACATCAGTTTATATGCAGAAAGTAGGGAGGTGGGTGGGGTAGGGAGTAAATGATAGCATAGAGCCCAAAGAGAGAGAGAGAGACAGTTGGACAGACAAAGGAGTTGCAAACGATCAGGCTGGGAGGGTGAATAGTTGTTAATGGGTACTGTTAGTGACTAACAACAGGGGGTGTGTAAGGGCAGGCTATATGGTAACAAGGCAGGGTGTGTGGGGTAGGGGGCTGGGACATGGGAGAGTTTAGGCCCTAAAATTATTGAACTAAATATTGAGTCCGGAGGGCTGTAGGGTGCCCAAATGGAAAATGAGGTGTTGTTTCTCCAGCTTCAATGTCATGTCTCTTTTTACCAACTTTTTTTTTGCATCTAATTGAAAATAAAGATATGAAAGAGCCTACTCATTATTGTTGCCTCTTTTACAATTCTACACAGTCAGTATCTACCATTTTAACTCAAACCCAAGCTCTAGATAAATTTCATTTGTTTCTTTCCACGAGTGCTTGCATTTCAAAATATTTCAGCACCTGTAAAATGCTTGGAATGTCATGAAAGGTGCTACATAAAAACCAAGGCTTTTCTTAAAAGAGGTATTTTTAAAAGTTGTTGAAGAATTCAGAGCAGAGATTGTCTTGGGTGTAATATTTTCGATATGGGGTAATACACAAAAGGGCATTTTCATGCTTTATAGCAGTCAGATCAGAAAAAGACATGTTTTGGTTTTGTTTTGTAAAGGGTGGGTGTTTAAAATGTTGAGGTATAATAGATGGTGAATGTGGATATAATTTACTGAAAATCAGAATGGAAGAAATGAGGAATGCATTTTTATGTCATCTGACCAACACTGAATGGAAAAAATTCTGAAGTACTGAGTGCAATTCCGGTCACCCTATTACAGGAAGGATATTATTAAACTGGAGAAGATTCAGAAAAGATTTATCAGGATATCGTCAGGAATGGAGGATTTGAGATAAAAAAATAATTGGAAAGTCTGGGGCCCTTTTTAGCTGAAGTGTAGAAGGTTGAGGGGTGACCTTATTGAGGTTTATAAAATCGTGAGGGGCATTGATAAGGTGAATGATGAGGGTCTTTTCCTGAGGGAGGGGGAGCATTTTTTAAGGTGAGAGGAGAAAGATTTAAAAAAGACATGACAGGCAACTTTTTTTTACACAGAGAGTGGTTTGTGTGTGGAATGAACTGCCAGAGAAACTGGTGGATGCAGGTATAGTTACAACATGTAAAAAAACTTTTGGATAAATTCATGAATAAGAAAGGTGTGGAGGGATATTGGCCAAGTGCAGGCTGCTGAGACCAGTCTCGGCTGGGAACATGATCAGCCTGGACTGGTTGGACCAAAGGGTCTGTTGCCATGCTGTATGACTCTATGGCTTTATAATGCTTACTGAATATAACATTGGTCTTCATTCAAAAGGCAACAAAATCAATTGTTGATTTCTAAAGATTACAGAGATCCAGGATTTGAACAGTAAAATATGTTAGTATTTCAGCCTTTCTGTAAAAATTAACTTGGTTGCATCAAGCGACCATCCACCTATGGTCTTCAGGGCTAGTGATCCTGTTTTTAATTGGTACTGCTGCTTAGATACCTTTTATTTTGTGAACCATACTAAATTATTAACCAAGCTGGAAAGAAGCTGCTTAGCCTCTGTGTGGATACAAGCCTGCAGACATAGCTTTATGCAAACCGGATAAATAATCCAGACTTGGTGATTTTTGACGAACAGTGATATTTAGCAGAGGAGTAGATTATTGATGGGAAGATGCTCAATGCTGTGTAGAGTAGAATTCCATTGCAATGTGCAGCCTGTTTTCGATAGGTGCACCATGACCAGATTGTCTATTAGAAATTGTTGACAAGCCACAGATGTGATGGAACTGTTTTAGCTACATGCACTAAATTTAATGGAAAATGCCTTACAGACAATCCGAGTAAATGCACTTCCTGTGTATATTTAACAAACATCTATCCCCATTTTGGTAACCATAGCAACAAAGCCCTCATAACAATCAAAGAACACTCACCCTCACTCTATACTTGTCACCTTACCTTTTATCAACAGGTGGATGAAGAGGTTATAGTATACATTCACATGACATGTGAATATGTTCAACAGAGGTGATTTAGAGCTCCTTATTTTACTTTCTACTTCTTAGTATAGTCAGCCACATCTGGATTCCCACTTGTGGCTAATGCAGAGGTGGATACTCCCCTAGGGTACATTGTTTCTCTGGGACATCTTGCAAAATGAGACCAATTTGCTTCAAATGTTCCTCTGATACTTCTACTGACAAAGTCATAATCCAGGCCACAAGTGTTCAATTCAGTCAAGCAATATAAATAAAGCACTGCTAATTGCTCATCTCTCATTTCCTACAATCAAATTTCTTCGGCAGTGCGGCTCCTATGTGAATTGAGTTTGTGATTGTAATCTATATCAAAGAGCTTCAATTTAATGCAAGCTGGCAGTAAATCATCTGCCATATTTATAACAATAAGTTGGATGATATGGGAAGAAGAATGAGATCCTTCATTAATGTTGAAACTTGCCAATTGAAGTAGAACAGAGAACCTGATTCTACATTGAACAGGATGTTGGCCAAGGACTGCTAGATGCTGACAATGGGGACTCAAATCTGGAAACCTGCTCCTCCATTTGACAGTAAGGTGTCTGGAAGTGGGCATGACATGTCAGACTGAAACAGATTCTGGTAAATTTCAGAGTAAAATTTTACCATTTTAGCTCGAGGTTGTTGTTCAGCTTTCTATTCAGGTACAAAATGTCAAGTGAATGCATCACACTTTCTCCTCATTTATATTCCAAGACAAAACTAGGACAAAATTTTGCCAACATTGGAACTATCGATGCAAGCAGTGAGGAGATTCCCAATAGTGAAAGCTAATGCAATGCTATTGGTGAGAACATGAAGACAATACGAGGCACAATCGATGAACTATGAAAACTCCAGGAGAAAATGACTAACCCCAAGAACAATAGGCCAATCCAGTTGTTAAGGAACATGACTTTGACCAATGTGCTGGCCATCTGTTTTGGCTGCATTGGTGTCTTCTCGGTATGACAGATATCTCTAATACAATCTAAACATGGTTAACCAGGTGTAGAGCTGGATGAACACAGCAGGCCAAGCAGCATCATAGGAGCAGGAAGGCTGACGTTTTGGGCCTAGACCAAGGGTTATCTCGGATTCTCCAGCATCTGCAGTTCCTATTATCTCTAAACCTGGTTAAGTTGTACTTTCGAAGGTGAATAGTTAACACATACAGGGTGTTAACACAATGGTCTTTCCTCCTGAAATAATATGATTTCTACCTATTTATTAATATTTCTGGGGAAAAGATGCATACATCTTCTCCAACAGCTGGTCATCTGGAGCACTGACATATAGCTCACATTTCAGGGCTCTATTGATTGTTGTATTTTCAGAAGAATCCTGTTTTAGCTAAGACATTAAACTGAGATATAAATGATTATTGTCATTATCTGGAGAAGATAAAGGAAATACTTTAGGTGTCTTGGTCAATATCTTTCCCCTAACCAATTCAGTCAATAACAAATGAACTGTAGACCTGTCTCAGTTACTATTTGTGGGACCTTGCTATGAAAATATTTGACAAATCTATTCTGAGAACCACAGTGACTCCCATTGAAAAGTACCCTATGGTTTGTGAGGCTCTCTGGGGAATGTTGAAGACGTAAAAGGTACTTATTAAATGATATCAGCATTTCATTATCATTGGCTTAGGATATAACTTGTTCTTTTTACTTAAGTAAAGTATTCGGAGAAATTATTAGAATCTGCTTGAAGTGTTACTATGTCAATGGATTTTATTGCATGAATGTAAAACACTGAAAGGTTCATATGCAAAATAGATGATGGATCATTTTTAATATTCACTAGTGATTAGTTATCAGCTTTTTGCTGACTGATAGATTAGATTTTATAGCCATTTCTATTTCCTCAAGAAAATATTAATTTTCAACTGGCTTGTTTACATTAAAATGTAATTAGTTTGTTGAAATAACTGTACAGAGGCCAGTGTCCCATCACCAAGTAACCCTTTATTTACTTGTACACTGGCTGTGCCCAGCCAGCTCAGAGTCAGTCCCCTTAACTGAGGAGATTCTAATCTCCCAGTTCTATTGGTCAGCCGAGGTTTTCCTGATTGGCCCAGGTTAACAAGCCCAATCAAGAACCTCATAGTTAATGAGGTCCACCTTGTTCCAATCACTATATCCCTCCCCACCAAGTCCGGACATGTAGGCCTGGTCTTTTGCTTGTAGATTCTCTGGTGATGCTTTTGCCCCAAGCCCGGACTCAGACACAGGTGTCATGTTTTGGATGACAGCCCAACTCTTGTGTCCAAACCATCTTGGAAGAGTTTCCTCCTCTTCTTAAGGC
The DNA here is from genome assembly GCA_024137785.1 of Ginglymostoma cirratum. Lineage (NCBI taxonomy): Eukaryota > Metazoa > Chordata > Chondrichthyes > Orectolobiformes > Ginglymostomatidae > Ginglymostoma > Ginglymostoma cirratum. The sequence continues at coordinate 10,253,406 of JAHRHZ010000082.1, read as the reverse complement.
AGCATTGGTATTGAGGCTGCATCCATTTTGGACTCTGAGGTTTCTAGACAGAAAGAGAGCATCTGCGGTTTCTGCCAGGCATTTCGGCCATCTTGAAAGGCCATGTATGTTTTGCCCCTGCCCCATTTGAGAGGTAATAGCTTTCAAGTGACTTACATTTTTGTTCTGGACAGTATCACCTATGCAAATTTTGTAAGTCATGGGACCTGACCTCGTGTCAACCTTGCCTTGCTCTCATACAAAGCCATTCCCATGGTTCCCGCACCAAACTTCACCCCCTGAATTAAATTGTCTCTCTCACTTAGAAGAGGCATGTGGCTGGCATCAGTGTTCCTGCAGCCATTTCACACTTTCCACCCCCCCAGGTCTGGAAATATCAGGTGCAGAGTTTTCTCCCCATCAACAATTCTGCCGGAGCCATCCCTATTGTTGTGTGGTCCTATAATCGAACAGGAACTAGCAGAGTTTGGTCTCAATTGATGCTATAGGCTGCTTCTTTAAGCCTGCCACTCTTTCTGCTAGACCATTGGTGGACAGATGGTATGGGTCTGTCCTTATGTGGCGAATGCCATTGGACTTTTGGAAATATTCAAATTCCCTGCTAGTAAATTATGTCCTATTCTCCATGACCAATACTTCTGGGAGTCTGTGTATTGCGAACGATGCTCGCAGCTTCTCAATTGTCATCCCTGAGTTTGCTGAACGAACCTTACGCATGTCCAACCACTTTGAATGGGCATCCACAATATCCAGGAGCATTGAGGCCATGAAAGGACCAGAAAAGTCAACATGCAACCAAGTCCAGGGTTTTCTCAGCCATTCCCATGAATGTGGGGGTGCTGCTGGTAGCAATTTTTGTCTTTTTTGGCACTATGGGCACTACCCCAGCTATGTTGGCATCTAATTCTGGCCACCAAACATAACTTCTTGCTAGCATCTTCATCTTCAAAACCACTGGGTGACCCTGGTGGAGTTTGGCCAGTAACTGGCAGCAACCTTTTCTCGAGACAATCACCCTTGCTCCCCACAGAAATATGCTGTCGTCTGCGGTGATCTGGTCTTGCTGGGTTCAAAAAGATTTCAATCCTGGTTGTGATGGCCCTTCTGTTTCCCCATTACCACCAGCAGTGTCAGTTTCGAAAGGACAGGATCTTTTTGAGTCCACAGTCGGATCTTGTCAGTGGTGATTGGAAGGGTCTCTAGAAAGTTTAAAACCAAAACGGACTCTTCCAGGGGAGGCACCACCGGTGGAGTATCCGCCAGTGGGAGGCGACTCAAGGCATCCGCATTAGCCACTCATCTTCCTGGATGGTGTTCTAACTTGTACACACTGAGAATAAGGGCCCAAGGCTGAATTCTACCGAAAGCTACAGGCAGCACCGTCATGTCTCCCTTCAGTAGTCCTAGCAGTTTCTAATGGAGTGCCATTCTTCAAATGATCAGAGCTAAAATGGAATACGAGATCATCTCAGGTTTACATGCATTAATGACATCATCAGCAGGTATACAGATCGGCATTATACTATGTGCTGTGAATTTAAATTTATCTATGATTACTGAACCATTTTGAAGAGGTCCTTCAATCGAGAAACAAATCACTTATACAGTAACCAATATACAGCATCCTGCACGTGAATGGCCATATCTTTACCAGTGAATCAGCACACATAATGGATTTCTTCATCTTTTCAATGCGGGTCATGTTTAAAAAACCATTATATAAGACTAACATCTCCCCACCCCCGGCCTCATCCCATGTCCAACCTTCCATCTCATCCCCACCTCCTTGAACTGAGACAACTCATCCAACTTCTTCCCTACCTATCCGTCCCACCCCTCCCACTGACCAATCCCCACTACCCCTATCTGCATCCACCTATCACCATCCTACCTACCTTCCTCCAGCCCCACCCCTCCTCCCCCTATTTATTTCCCAGCTTCCTTCCCCCTGTCCAGTCCTGATGAAGGGTCTAGGGCCAAAACATTGACTCTCTGCTTCTCTGATGCTGCGTTCCTCCAGCTCCACACTGTATCAACTAAACTATGACCCCAGCATCTGCAGTTCTTTTTCTTTCCCTATTCATTAATGGGCTGAGGGCATCTCTGGTTAGGTCAGCATTTATTGCCCATCCCTAATTATGAAATATGAGTCAACCACTTTGCTGTGTGTGTGGAGTCACACGTAGGCCAGACCGGGTAAGGATGGCAGTTTCCTTCCCTAAAGGTCATTAGTGAACCAGGTGGGTTTTTCCAACAATTGGCAATGGATTCATGGTCATCATTAGACTCTTAATTCTAGATATTTATTGAATTCAAATTCCACCATCTGCTATGGTGGGATTTGAACACCATCCCCCAGAATAATGAACGGATCTCTGGATTAACAGTCCAGCGACAATACCACTCGGCTATTGCTTCCCCTCTGTTCCTGCTATCTCCAACTGACAATGACAGATTAATAACATGTCACATTCTCTTCTTGCAATCTGCTAATAGTATCATAAGCTATACAAATTAACTTTTATCCTTTCGCAGGTTTAACTCTTATGTTAACTCTTTTCCACAGTTTCAAGATTCTGGAATCCAGAGCAGAGGAGGGCACAACTTTCCAGAGGAGATCTGCTGCCCTTTCTGACCCTACAAAGGGGCATTTACACTTACATAGGATGATGTCTTCCATCTGCAGAATGACAACAATCAGGTTGTTTCCTCAGTCAGCTCAGAGTCAAAATGTGATTGAGGTACCAATGACAAAATCAGCTCCGGCTGCACAGATTTATCAGACGTCCACCTGCTTTTTGTGCACATTTCACCCTTTTACATGAGGTCGCCTGTTCAGTTTTAAGCATCCACCTTTTTGCCAGGCAACTTGCATTGTAATTGGTGTACTTATCACCCCTACGCTCCCTGATCCACATTGGAATTTATTGTCCTCATTATTCTCGCTCTAGAATAAAAATGCTGCAAGCTTTTTGCCTGTCTGTATATTTTGTGTTTCTTAATTGAAGCTACACTTTTGAGATATTGTGGCTGTGTTTACCTTCACTCTGTTTAATTCAGTAACAATCCTTTTGACAGAGATGTTCGAATTTAGCAGAAGAAAATTTTAAAGATCAGTAAAAGCCATTGTGCAAAAGGAAACATTTAGGGTAACTGTCTTGGAGGACCTAGGATATGTCAGTTCTTTATTTTTCTTGATTCTGTTTTTGACATCTAGGGACATATTGACTTTCCTGGGATGTAACAAAATAGATTGATTGTAAATGGATCTTGATTTTTAAACACCAATAAAAATCTCGAAATCCCACATAACGAGGGGCCTTGAAGCATTCAGTCACTGTAGAGCAGAGAAAAGAAAGAGGATACAAAAAACTTACTAATGAATGTGACTTGTCTTCAAGAACTCTTACACAGAGAGTGCCTCGTGTGTGGAATGAACTGCCAGAGGAAATAGTGAATGTTGGTACAGTTACAACATTTAAACATACAACATTTATTTGGATAAGTACATGAATAGGAAAGGTTTGGAGGGATATGGGCCAGGAGCATGGGAACATGATCAGCAAGGACTGGTTGGACCGAAGGGTCTGTTTTCATTTTTTATGATTCTGTGACTCAAAAATGCACACCGGATATAGAGTAGGCCTTTATTCAAAAGGTAACAGAATCATTTGTTCATTCATCAAGTTTACAGAGATCCAGGATTTAAATACCAAAATATGCTAGTGTTTTGGACAAGTTGGACCAAAGGACCTGTTTCCATACTGTATGACTTATGACTCTAATTTCCACATCAGGGCAACCGTCCCTAAATGTTGGAAACGGGGTAATCTCAAGACCAAGAATGAATAAAATCTATGGAAAAAATTGTAACAGTATTACAATTTTGTCACTTTGATATGGTATAGACCTACATCTTCGGTGCAGCAAAGACAAGTTTAATGACCCCACAAACCTTTGAACCAATTAAATAACCCACTCATCACGTCCAAAACACTTCAGCTGTTAGTTCTTGATGTCTTATGAGTAACTGTAATGTATACGTGTGATGGGTCTAGACAGGAAGTATTAAATGTCACTGAAATTTAGATCTAGATAAAAAGGAACAAGCTGATTGAAATCGTGAACCAACTGCAATATGAATGCAGCAACATTTTGCCTCCTCTCAGACCTGGAGAGTTGGATCCCTCAACATTTGGATATCTGCAACATTTCATTAACTGTATTGGATCCATTTTCTTGTTAAAAATATCAACTTTATGTTATTTTTAAAATAATGGCAAATATCCTTCAATTATTGAAGACCTGGCATGATTACAAATGAAGATCTGGCTCATATTAAGCTTACTTTTAACAAGATGTACAAGATAATAAATGATATGGAAAAAGAAAAGTTGGAAAATTGTTACAAACTTAATTGCAAAGTAGAACAAGGGATCACAGGATCAAACTAGTAAAAATCCAATTACATGCTGATCTGGGACGTTCTTTACATAAAGGCTAATGAATCCATGGAAAAAATAACCAGATACTTTAGTGGATACAAAGTATGCAAACATATGTAAGGACAATGCAGTGATGGGAATGTTAGGTCCATTTAAATAGATAAATTACAATAGTCCCACTGGCCTTTCTAATTCAAAGTTATCTTATGACTAGGGTATATCAGCTTTATTTTGAAAAGTCATAGAATCATACAGCATGGAAACAGACCCTTCAGTCTAACCAGCCCGTGCCGACCATGTTCCCAAACTGGACTAGTCCCACCTGCCTGCGTTTGGCCCATATCCCTCCAAACCTTTCCTATTCATTAACTTAGCCAAATGTTTTTTAAATGTTGTAACTGTACCTGCATCTATCACTTTCTCTGGCAGATCATTCCACACACGATCCACTCTTTGTGTAAAAAAGTTGCCCCTCATGCCCTTTTTAAATCTTTCTGCCCTTACCTTAAAAATATGCTCCCTAGTTTTGAACTCTGCCACCCAAAGGAAAAGCCCCTTGTCATTCACCTTATCCATATTCCTCAAAATTTTATAAATCTCAATAAAATCACCCCTCAACTACGCTCCAGTGAAAAAAGTCCCAGCATTTCCAGTCTATTTTTTAATCTCAAACCTTCAATTCCCGGCAACATCCTGCTAAATCTTTTCTGATCCCTTCCCAGTTTAATAATATCCTTCCTGTAACAGGCGACCAGAATCAAAATCATGGAAATTTTTACTTTAATATGATTTGTAGCTCAAATATTGCATTCTTGCTTTCAGATGTACAGGGAGAATGTTGACTGCTCTGTGGACTTGAACAAAAACAATTCAAAGGAAGGTGCTTCACTAATCTGCTATATTTTCCACAGAAAATACAGCAACATCACAGAAACTTTTAGTTGCTTTTGTTCAATCTCTCTTTTATAATGATGGTACATAAAATTCCAGATGTTTTACACGATGTGGTTATTTTGTATACTTGTACATGGCTTGAGTTTCAGCACTGTCCACTGTCAATTCTGTAATCCATCCAAAAATTTATCCAATAATTGATACAAAAATACATCCAAATGATGTAACTGAGAAAGAACATGTCTTACGTGTAAAGTTACCGTGGACCTAGGTTTTGAACTGTGTGCCTTTTTGACCAATTATTTCAGGTAAGGGGCAGGAGATTTTGAGGAAAACAATTTTCACCCAGAGGGTAATGGGGAATCTAGAGCTCACTGCCTGAAATGGTGGTAGAAGCAGAGACCCTCATAATATTTAAGAAATATTTAGATATGCCACAGCATACATGGCTATGGGCTATTTGCTGGAAAATGAGATTAAAATGGTGAGGTGCTTGTTTTTGATGGCATAGTCTCAATGGGCCCAAGGATCTTTTTCTGTGCTGTGAATCTCCAAGACTTTAAGTGCCAGTTGAGAGCCAGCTCAATTGGTAGCAGTCTCATCACTAAGTCACAAGAGTGTATGTTCAATTCAAAACTAGAGACTTGAGAGGAGTGCAAAACTCTTTGTGCTACAAATTTGAAGGCACTATCTTTCAGATGGACTATCAAACTGAGGCCATGCCTGAATTCTTAAGCGGGCATAAATAATTCTATGGCACTACTTTGAAGAAGAGCAAGGGAATAGTCAATATTGATTTATGAATTTGTGTTACATGAACAGATTATCTGGTCATTCTCACTTGACTGGGAGCTTGCAGTTTGCAATTCATCTGTTGTGTTCTCTACAGTAATGTGCACTTCAAAATATAATTCTTTGATTGAAAAGAGATTGGGACACATTTGCTTCCATTAAAGATGCCAAATAAATGCAAGAATTTTTTAATATGTACCAACTGACACATGCAATTCTATGCACAGTAACATTTGGGATTTGATCATGAACGTACTGTTCTAGCTTCTATGATTTGCACTTAGTGTCAACTAAATGCGCCTGCCTCTCTCTACATGCTACACTTCAGTTTGGAAAGTATTAAACATGAAGAAAATGTAAAAATAAACTGTGCCACATTGTTAAGTCAAAAAAAGCCCACATTCCAATGGAATCTACCATATATGGCTAGACTTCGTCTTATAAGTTAGATTATTAGAGAATGAAATTAATTTTGCCCTTTTATAACTGGAAAACTTTTCAAATCTTATAAAACATGAACTGTCCACTTATTACTGCATTGGAGATTATATTGGAATTATTTAGATTCATGAACAATAAATTATGATGGTTTTTATTTTTATTACCAAAATCCTCCTATTACAAAATTGATGTTATCAACAAACAGACTCACTGTTAGAGACCCAAATGTGTATTTTGGAGGATGCTGCCTGATTAAAGGCTTTTAGGCCTTGGACAGGACAACAATCTAAGATCAGATATTTAACATGTGTGGACTCGCAGCCACAAACACACAATCAATGGCTGAATAATAGCCTCCCTCTCTACCACTGCATCACTTATTAAAAATGTGATTATCATCAAAAGTAAATGTGTGTTCTCCATGGGGCTGTGCTGAGTTAACTGTAACATGGGTAATACCATTGACATGTCTCCCCCTGCTTAGGAAAGGGAAAATAATCACACGTGTGTTTAACTCCTCATTAGTCCACCACAAGCCTCCCTGGGGGTTTAAGCCAGCCAACATCAGGTGAGAGCAGCAGCATGCTCAACAGTAACATCTTCCACTGTTTGGATGATCAATCAATGTTTCTTACTAAGTTCAGAAATTGCTGGAAAAGCTCAGCAGGTCTGGCAACATCTGTGGAGGAAGGGTCACTGGACCTGAAACGTTAACTCTGATTTTTTCTCCACAGCTCCAAAAATCAGAGTTAACGTTTCAGGTCCAGTGACCCTTCCTCCACAGATGCTGCCAGACCTGCTGAGCTTTTCCAGCAACTTCTGTTTCTGTTCCTGATTTATAGCATCCGCAGTTCTTTCAGTTTTTATTTCTTACTAAGTTTGTCGTTAGCTAGTTGGTCAAAGTACCTGTGGTAGTGTGGCGTCATTGGAACTCCATGACCCAACTGCTTGAACAGAGACATCATTGTTTGTTCTGAGGCATTTTCTTGAATTAATTACTGAGATTGATGCATCTCTGGTATGTGGCTGGCTGTCTAATTTACCTTGTTCCAAGGTAAATGTTCCATTTACCTTGATCCCATTTGTCTTTCACTCAAATTATCTTTATTAGTTTCACATGAAAATTCACCATGATCCATTCTGTCAAATCCTCTACACCAAGCTAATATCTACCAGAAAATACTGGAAGGTAATTCTTGCGTGAGGGAATTAATTCCATCAATGTCATGCACAGACTTTCCTGAATTAGACACACATCTTAGAGGAGAGATGGGGTAGCTTTCACGAGGAAAGAAACAAACTCAAGGTGATTCATCATCTTGTGGCAAGCCTCGTGATTCAATTATCATCACAGACACAGAGATGGCATAATACGATTCATGAAAATCGTGATGATGTCATTGATGAAAAGACTCTGACATCAATATGTGAGAAGACACCAGTCTAGAATGAGCATGGGAATGAGATCTTAGCTACTACATTGGGAAGCTGAATTTGATAACCTACCTTTTATGGATGCAAATGAAGAAACATTAAACTACATAGGCATGGCATGATGGTTCAGTAGTTGGTACTACTGCCTCACAGCAACAGGGACCAGCCTTTGGTGGTTATCTGTGTGGAGTTTGTGTGTTATCCCTGTGTCTACATAGGTTTCCACTAGGTCGCCTGGATTCCTCCTACAGCCCAAAGATATATAGTTTACATGGATTGGCCATGGCAAATTGCTCTGTAGTTTCCAGAGATGTGCAGGCTAGGTGGGTTAGCCATGGTAAATGCAGGGTTATGGGGATAGGACGAGGGGAGGGGCTGTTGGGTCTGGGTGGGAGGTTCAGTGCAGACTTTATGGACTGAATGGCCTCTTTCTATACTGCAGGGATACTGTTTCTTTCTTAGAGATAAAAAGCAAGGAGCCTGGTGACAATTCATATGCAGACATCCAAAGATACTCCAGAACAATATCTCTAGATGCAGGTAGCAATGTTGGTTTAAAGCACAAGATCATCTATCTGTAATTGAGTGAAATATAAGAAGGCAATATAAAGCAGAGAAAATTGCACAACAAAATGTATGTGAGATAATGGCATAACGGTAATATCACTGGACTTGCAATCCGAAACCTCAGGTTCATGTTCTGGGAGACGTGGGTTTGAATAGAAAGCTAACCACCGTCAACTGTTGTAAAAACACATCAACTTTACTCATGCCCTTTAAGGAAGAAAATCTATCGTGCTTCCCTGATATGGCCTGCACGTAACTCCAGACTGTCCGTTGGGCAGTTAGGGATGGGCAAAGAATATTGACTTAGCCAGTGATCCCTACACCCCAAAAGAACAAATAAATGAAATCCTTTGAAACATCTGAAATTCAGGATAAGAAATTCTAATCTGTGCTTCTGACAGGTCAATTCATAAGCTGTGGGTGAACTTGACAAGTCTTGGACAGTGTGGCACTAATAGGATAGCAAGGTATTGAAAGCAGCTCTCATAGCAGACAGAGCTGTTTACTGAATACATATAGCTCAGCAAATACCATGTCAAATGTCAGTTCAGTAATGACTGTCACAGCGTCTGTTTCCAGCACCATAAGGATTTGCTTGGCATGAATAGTTAGACTCTTCTGAATGTGGCTGAGTGTTAAGGCGAGTTACATCGGAGTTTGAGATTAATCTGACAGGGACTAATGAAGACCTGCGTCATCATGAACATGCTCCTCAATGTTTGTGGAATTATATTTCCTTTTTAAACGATTTAAGGCTAGTAATCACAAAGTAACAATTTTTGACGTAGAATTTGACATTAACATTGACGCCAGCCTTCAGCTGCGGCAACGTATTCACAGAATCCTACACAACAACAATTTGCCCTGACCCATTGGCCTTTATTGTAGTACACGGCATTCAAAATGTTATCTCACATACTCTGAGTTTGAGGACTTTCAAAAGTGAGACGTAGCGTGGGTTCAGAGAGTCAAAACATCATTCTTTGTGTGCTTGAAAGCTAGAACACCTGATTAAAGAGCTTTGCACTTTAATCATATCACCAGACTGCAGTAAAGCAATTCAGAGCCACTCTTGTCTATTCAGTAGAGAAATGATGTTGGTTCACATCCTGATCCAACATTCCTGGGGGAGATTTATTAATATGACAACTGATAATGGAACTGTACCATATCAAGTTATTCATTGCTGGCTGAGATGAATCCAAGTTTCTCAATGGCAAACTATCACAAAGAAAATCAGTTATTATTGAGAAAGTGAAAATTTGAAAACTCTTACTGTCTTAGAACTGAGTTGAAGAGGATTTTCTTTCAGCCAGAGGATTATGAATCTGTGGAACTCATTGCCACAGAAGACTGTGGAGTCAAAGTTACTGAGTGTATTTAAGACAGAGATAGATAGGTTCACAGTTAGTAAGGGGATCAAAGGTTGCGGGGGAAGGCTGGAGAATGGGGCTGAGAAAAGTATCAACTATGATTGAATGGCCGAATGGCCCCAATTCGACACCTATATCTTATGAGCTTATGGACTGGCCATCTTTGGCTAGTGTTGCGGCATTTTTCACAATGTGATAAAGTTCAGTGTAGCAATTCCTACTCCTTCACATAGAAATAGGCACCTAATATTGATGCGTGCAACTTTAAAATTTATGCTAATGATAGCTTAGCTTCTGGGACCATGTCAGGGCTGGGATCAAAACCCCAGACTGTGACAATTCTGGTGGTGAAACAGGATCTAAGATCCTTCAGCCTACATTAAAGTTTGTCTGTTCCATTTAACAGGTATTCCTGTGTGTATGGTCACTGGAGTGGCATGGAAGTTGTGCAAGAACTGCACATGTGGAAAACACTGACTGGACAAAGAGTTTCTGATTTCCCCTAGGTGTACGTGAATCCATTTCAAGTAAGAGACAGATGTAGCTCTAGTCCTGTTTTTGCATGCATGCTGTAAATTTGCAGATTACACCAAAATTGGAGATACAGTGAACGGTGAAGAAGGTTACCTCTGAGTACAATAGGACCTTGATCAGATGGGCCAATGGGCTGAGGAGTGGATGGAGTTTAATCTTGATAAATGTGAGGTGCCGCATTCTGGTAGGGCAAATCAGAGCAGGATTTATACACTTAATGGTAAGGTGCTGGGGAGAGTTGCCAAATAAAAAGACCTTGGAGTGCAGAATCAATAGTTCCTTGAAAGTGGAGTCTCCGCTGGACAGCATAGTGAATAGGGTGTTTGGTATGTTTGGTAATTTGCCTTTATTGGACAGTGCATTCAATGCATTGAGGATAGGAGTTGGAAGGTCATGTTGCTGATTGGTTAGGCCACTTTTAGATTACCGAGTTCAGTTCTGGTTTCCCTGCTATAGGAAGGATGTTGTGAAATTTGACAGTGTTCAGAAAGGATTTACAAGGATGTTGCCAGGGTTAGAGGCTTTAAGCTATAGAGAGAGGCTGATACGCTGGACCTATTTTCCCTGTAGCATTGGAGGCTGAAGGGTGGCACTATGGAGGTTTATAAAATCATGAGAGGCAGGGATAAGGTGAATAGTCAAGGTATTTCCCCAGGGTAGGGGAGTCCAAAGCTAGGGAGCATAAGTTTAAGGTGAGAGGGGAAAGATTTAGAAAGGACCTAAGGGGCAACTTCTTCCTACAGCGAGTGGTGCATGTATGGAATGAACTGCCAGATGAAGTAATGGAAGCTGGTAGAAATACAACATTTAAAAGGCATCTAGATGGGTACATGAATACGAAGGGTTTAGACGGGTATGAGCCAAATACTGGCAAATATGACTAAATTAATTTGGCGTATCCTGCCGGCACAGACAAGTTGTACTGAAGGGTCTGTTTTCATGCTGTACATCTTTATGACTCTACCTCAAAAATAAATTCACTAAATATTTCAACTGTTGCTGCTAATCTTTTGAGTCACTGAATGAAAGTATTAGTTCACTATTACCATTGCTCTTTTAATGGACAATATTGGAGTCTGTTTAGGGGGCTGTACCTGAATTATCTGTAAAGCAAATGGCTGGCCAATCATCGTCAAATATTGATTAATGCTATGAGAAGTGCCTAGTGTGTACACTTTGATATAAGCAAATATGGTATTGCTATGCTGTAACTGGGAAACCGTTCTTGTAACCTTCAATACATCTGTTTACATAGAAGATCGCTATTTAAAAACACACAGATCTAGCTCTGTGCTGAAGAAAGCATTTCAATACCTTGCATCACAGAGAAGCCCTTTATTGATTATTGTATGCTGATGCGAGTCTTTATCAAAGAGAAACCCCATGTAGATAATTAGAACTTAATTTTCTCCAGAACAGTTGGAAAATGAGACTTGCTGTTTCTTTCTGAAGTGAAGTGCCAGTTAACATAATAATAAAGATTTATGAAGTCAAGTGGACCTGTTAAGCTGCAGCACAGTGCCCAGTGCTCACAAATCAGAATGCGAGGACGAGCAAAGGATTGTGCTCCCCCAATAGCTCTTCAACCTGAAACATTTTCTCTAAATTCAGAAGGTGCACATGCACACTTATAGACACAAATCCTTCTGTGGTACCCAGCTGTGCCGTGAAAGTGCACCTTGCTTTTGTAGACAAAATGCTAATGCCACCAGCATGATTTCACCCCAGCAACACACCGCACAAGTCTCGGAACAGATGGCTGGTTTTAGGAGAGCTTTATTGAAATTTATCCTGCTGCAAATAGGCTGGGACTCTTATTCAAGTTCTTAGTCTGCCACCCAGTGACAGAAGTTTGGAAATATGGACAGGGCTCAAAAACCTCTTGCATAGAAACTCCAAAGAGAAGGCTGTAGAAGTTGGCCATCACCCAACTGTGGGCACAGTGGGCAGGATGTGACTGCAGAAGTAAGAACAGAAATTGCTGGAGAAGCTCACGTGGTCTGGCAGCATCTGTGGAGAGAGAAACAGAGTTAACATTTCGGGTTCCAGTGACCCTTCTTCAGAAATCCTCTGAAGAAGGGTCACTGGACTTGAACCATTAACACTGCTTTCTTTGCACAGATGCTGCCAGGCTGCCTGAGTTTCTCTAGCAATTTCTGTTTTTATTTTGGATTTCCAGCATCCGCATTTCTTTGTTTATCTTCTCAGTGAGAATGGTAGTGAAATGCTTCCTTCAATTCAGAGCTGGAACTGCACGTTTTTAAACAGTGATCTCCTATGTAAACAGATATATTGAAACAACAGTTTCCCAGTTACAGCAAAGCAATACCATATTGGCTTATATCCAAGAGTATGCACTAGGGTGGTTGCAGAGTGTGTCCTAACTTTGGAGGCTTGCAGCTGGCCTGATTCAGAGCATCCCCTAAATAACTTGTGCACTATTACAGTCCGATGTGTTTCTGCAGCCACTTACCCATTCAGCATGAATAGAATCTGTGCCCATTGGTATATGCCAACGGGGGCCACAGGAGACTACTGTTGAGGAAGGAGAGAAGATCATGGCAGTGGTGGATCTCTGGAGCTGACAGGGTAACTCCTCCTGATTTAGTTTCCACATTAGCTTTGAAACTCCCCGAAGCTTTCCTTTTGTTTGGTGACCATACCTTATGCCATTCATGCTGGGTAATTCAGTTCCTAAGAGTACCTATTTCTCAAAGGCAGACAATGGAAATGTAAGTGACATGCTCGAGGCAGCCTCTGGGGATGTGTTAAGAATCATTTTTGTGTCCGTGGGGTACAGGACATTTTATTCCCAAGACTGAGCCTTGTTGCACCCATTTTTGGGTTGTAACCCAAGTATAATGAGGGTCAGTTCTTTTTTTCACTGTTTGCAAGCATTCAAATTTTAATTTCTATAATTAGCCAGCTCCAACATTGAAAGAGATAAATAAGAATCTGGGGCTCCTAGATATGCGTAAAGTATGGAGGCATGCCATTTCTTCACATTCTTCTGAATATTGTCATTGCCATCAATCACAGCTCCTTATTGAAAGCAATTTTATCAGATTGCACTTCAACAGTGCAAGACCATAGATTAATCTGTCTTGTGTCACTTTACATTAAGATATCTGCAATGCTGTTTGGTTCAGTGTTAGCGCCTCATGTTTAGAACATTGCGTGTATTTGGATAACATTAAGGGAATGATATAATAATGACATGAATTCAGTTTAAATTACTTGATATAACCCGAGAAACAATGTTTGAAATATGCATCATAATTCAGTGACAGGACCAGTGAGGAGTATTATGTGCAAGGCATTATACTATGTTGACTATTTATTTAAGAAATTCTATTGTTTGGACAGTAGATTTATACTAGCCAGTTGCGATGAATAGTAATGTCGGTGTTATGGTGCACATTGTAGTCATCACCATTGTTTCCCTTGCCCTCACTTAGTGCATCATAACCTCAAGAATATTACAAAATACATGCTGATCTGCAGAAACTTAGGTCACTTTCTTGCTGTGATGTAACATTTCTCCCCTTTGGCCAACCATGGTTCCAATATTAGATGAGCCCTTGGTCTTATGTGGTGTGACCTTTAAGACATTTCTGCCAGAGAGATATTTAAGGATGAGGAATTAATGCCATAATATTACACAAACTAGTAATATTGTTAAGCTATGAATATTTACCTCAAAATGAATGGTCAAATATCTAATTGAGAAATCCATGATGATCTGCACTTGATGACAGCATGAGATGCGAAAATATTCAACATCATACATTTTGAAGAAACTAAAAAGATCTTTATCACATCTTCCAGGAACGTGTCAAAACAATTGAAAATTTAATTGCTTTTTCAACTGCATATGACTGTTAGGTTTACAAAAGCAGTGGCTACTCTGCATCATGTATGTTCCCTTCGCCTTCTATGTAAGAACTGACCACTTAATTCAATGTCCACTTCACTTCAACCACCCATTAGTGATGTTTGTTCAGCGAGGCATGTTTCTTAGGAGTAATCCCCTAATTCTTTCTTGCATTATTTTACCAACAGAGGCAAACAAAGTGATTAGTTTAATCTATCCAGGCAGCACCTTCATCAATACAACGCTTCTTCAGTATTATGCTGTAATATTAAACTGTGTTATGTTCTCGAGCATATAGTGGGGGGCTTGAACACACAATGTTCTAACAGAATGGTGAGACTGTAAACATTAAGTGAAACATTATTGTATAACTTTGTAATACTGTAGGAAATAGTTACTTTGGTTTATTCTCTCAACAGAGGGTGAAACCTCATCTGAATTTCAGCTGTTTTTCTCTGTTACTACAGTAAGCAACAATCTCCCTAAGCTTTCCCTCCCTAGGTGTCCATCTTAGAATAGAATTTTGAGGCTAGTAGCATTAAAAGATCACAGTATTGGCTATTTCAGTGCGAATATCCATTGCCAAATCTGTTGAAAATAGTCGGTCTCATCCAAATTTAACACAAGCTGTTTCTACCCGGTGTCAATGGAATAATGTACTTTCCATCTCTTAACCTATATTTGCCTTATAGCTTACGATGCTGGCTTAGAATGTTCCATTGATTCTATAAATAAACCTCCACAATTCAGTCATTCTGTGAGACATACTTTTAGTTATAAGAGACGATGCTGTGAATAGATGAAGGTAAAAATAGTAAGTGAACAAAGGGGTAACATCAATCATATGCAGAGTTTCCTGACCACTAGTAACTCATAAGTTGAACATGACTTTGTGACAGGAGCAAAATGGAGCTTTTAGTTGCATGAATGAATACAAGCTGGACCACAACTCGGTTATGGTCCATTGACACGTTTTTAAGTAGGTAAATCAATCTGGAATTACACTCACTTTGGGATGATGTTTTCTGACTGACTTGCTGAATGACTTTGTACCACCCTTTTTGCAAGTGTTTATCATATTTTTAATTATTGAATAATAAAAATTCAAAACTTCCTTGATCCACACCTACACTAACATCAAGGGTAATCACATTGCGTGATAGAGATACAGCTGGCTGTTTGCCAGTGCGAAAGAATCTTTTACTCAATCACCAATATTCAAATAACATTTTTAAATATTCATGCATGTGATGTGAGCATAGTTAGCAAAGTGAGAATTTATTGCTTTTCCCGAACTGTCTATTGAGGATGTGGTGCTCAGCAGTCTACCTGAACGCCTGGAGTCTTTGGAATGTTGGCATATTCACAATGTTCATAGGGAGAGAGTTCCGGGACTTTGACTTAATAACAGTGATATTGCTCCCAAGTTAAGGTGGTGTGTTGCTTGGAGGGCATCTTGCAGGGGTGATGGTCTTTGTGGTCCTTGTCTTTCCTGGAGGTAAAGATCATTGTGACGAATTTTTTTTAAAATATTACCAATATTAATGAACTTGTATTTCAAGTAGAATTTAATTGATTTTTGGTTTTAGTTCTGTAAAGGTGACTTTTTTGTTTCAACGCTGCTGACGATGATGATCCAGAGCACCTCATGGAAACACCGACACTCGAGTTGCTAGATGTGTTCAAAATCTATCCCATTTATCCCAATGTTAGTGGCACAAGACACAAAGGAAGAAATTCTCAATATGAAGGTAAGAGTTTGTCTTTGCAAGGGCTGTGCAGTAGTCCCTCATAATGATACTGTTGTTGACAGATACAGCTGCACCAGGCAAATTGGTAATGATGAGATCAAGCAAGTTTTTCCCGCGTGCTGGTTTCATTGAGAAGTAATCCCACTGTTGAAATATTAGGAAAATAACCTGTGGTTTGAGGCTGAGCTATCATTTGTATAAAGTTTATGATGGAGCAGCATGAATATCCCAACAAGGTGTGGAGCTGGATGAACACAACAGGCCAAGCAGCATCATAGGAGCAGGAAAGCTTGATGTTTCGGGCCTAGATCCTTCATCAGAAATGGGGGAGGGGAAGGGGGTTCTGAAATAAATAGGGAGAGAAGGGGAGGCGGATAGAAGATGGATAGAGGAGAAGATAGGTGGAGAGGAGACAGACAGGTCAAAGAAGCGGGGATGGAGCCAGTAAAGGTGAGTGTAGGTGGGGACGGAGGGAGGAGATAGGTCAGTCCAGGGAGGACGGACAAGTCAAGGAGGCGGGATAAGGTTAGTCGGTAGGAAATGGGGGTGGGGCTTGAGGTGGGAGGAGGGGATAGGTGAGAGGAAGAACAGGTTAGGGAGGCGGGGACGAGCTGGGCTGGTTTTGGGATGCGGTGGCGGGAGGGGAGATTGTGAAGCTTGTGAAATCCACATTGATATCATTGGGCTGCAGGGTTCCCAAGCTGAATATGAGTTGCTGTTCCTGCAGCCTTCGGGTGGCATCATTGTGGCACTGCAGGAGGCCCAGGATGGACATGTCGTCTGAGGCATGGGAGAGGGAGTTGAAATGGTTCGCGACTGGGAGGTGCAGTTGTTTATTGTGAACTAAGCGCAGGTGTTCTGCAAAGCGGTCCCCAAGCCTCCGCTTGGTTTCCCCGATGTAGAGGAGGCCACAACGGATACAGCGGCTGCAGTATACCACATTAGCAGATGTGCAGGTGAACATCTGCTTGATGTGGAAAGTCTTTTTGGGGCCTGGGATGGGGGTGAGAGAGGAGGAGGTGTGGGGGCAGTTGTAGCACTTCCTGCGGTTGCAGGGAAAAGTGCCGGGTGTGGTGGGGCTGGAGGGGAGTGTGGAGCGTACAAGGGAGTCACGGAGAGAGTGATCCCTCCGGAAAGCAGACAAGGGTGGGGAGGGAAAAATGTCTTTGGTGGTGGGGTTGGATTGCAGATGGCGGAAGTGTCGGAGGATGATGCGTTGGATCCGGATGTTGGTGGGGTGGTACGTGAGGACAAGGGGGATTCTTTTTTGGTTGTTATTGTGGGGACAGGGTGTGAGGGATTAGTTGCGGGAAATGTGGGAGACACTGTCGAGGGCTTTCTTGACCACTGAGGGGGGGAAGTTGCGGTCCTTGAAGAACGAGGACATCTGAGATGTATGGGAGTGGAATGCCTCATCCTGGGAGCAGATGCAGCGGAGGCGAAGGAATTGGGAATAGGGGATGGCATTTTTGCAGTTTTTTTCCAGGAAGGTGAGAGAGGTGTTAGAGATGATCCAGGTGAACTTAAAGTTGGGGTGGAAGGTGTTGGTGAAGTGGATGAACTGTTCAAGCTCCTTGTGGGAGCGCGAGTCGGTGCCGATACAGTCATCAATGTAACAGAGGAAGAGGTGGGGTTTAGGGCCAGTGTAGGTACGGAAGACGAGCTCTCCGCTTCCTCCGCTCCAATCCCAACCTCACCATAAAACCCGCGGACAAGGGAGTCGCAGTTGTAGTATGGCGAACTGACCTCTACATCGCTGAGGCCAGGTGCCAACTCTCCGACACCTCCTCCTACCGCCCCCGGATCATGACCCCAGCCCCAAGCACCAAACCATCATCTCCCAAACCATCCACACCCTCATCACCTCAGGTGACCTCCCACCCACAGCCTCCAACCTCATTGTTTCCCAACCCCACACCGCCCGCTTCTATTTCCTTCCCAAAATCCACAAACCTGACTGCCCTGGTTGACCCATTGTCTTCGCCTGCTCCTGTCCCACAAAACTTTTCTCCACCTATCTGGACTCCATTTTCTCCCCTTGGCCCAGGAACTCCCTACCTACGTCCATGACACCACCCACGCCCTCCACCTCCTCCAGAACTTCCAATTCCCCAGTCCCCAACACCTCATTTTTACTATGGACATCCAGTCCCTATACACCTGCATTCCCCATGCAGATGGCCTAAAGGCCTTTTCTTTTTCCTGTCCCGCAGGCCTAACCAGTCCCCCTCCACTGACACTCTCATCTGCTTAGCCGAACTCGTCCTCACCCTCAACAAATTCTCTTTCAATTCCTCACTTCCTACAGACAAAGGGGGCGGCCATGGGTACCCGCATGGGCCCAAGCTATGCCTGCCTCTTTGTAGGTTACGTGGAACAATCCCTCTTCCGTACCTACACTGGCCCTAAACCCCACCTCTTCCTCCATTACATTGATGACTGTATCGGTGCCGCCTCATGCTCCCACGAGGAGCTAGAATAGTTCATCCACTTCACCAACACCTTCCAACCCAACCTTAAGTTCACCTGGACCATCTCTAACGCCTCCCTCACCTTCCTGGACCTCTCTGTCTCCATCTCAGGTAACCGCCTAGAAACCGATATCCATTTCAAGCCCACCGACTCCCACAGCTACCTAGAATACACCTCCACCCACCCACCTTCCTGCAAAAATGCCATCCACTATTCCCAATTCCTTTGCCTCCAACGCATCTGCTCCCAGGATGAGGCATTCCACTCCTGTACATCTCAGATGTCCTCATTCTTCAAGGACCGCAACTTTCTCCCCTCAGTGGTCGAGAATGACCTCGATCGTGTCTCCCGCATTTCCCGCAACTCATCCCTCACACCCCGTCCCCGCAATAACAACCAAAAAAGAATCCTCCTCATCCTCACGTACCACCCCACCAACCTCCGGATCCAATGCATCATCCTCCGACACTTCCGCCATCTGAAATCCAACCCCACCACCAAAGACATTTTTCCCTCCCCACCTTTGTCTGCTTTCCGGAGGGACCATTCTCTCCGTGACTCCCTTGTCCGCTCCACACTCCCCTCCAGCCCCACCACACCTGGCACTTTTCCCTGCAACCGCAGGAAGTGCTACCCCTGCCCCCACACCTCCTCTCTCACCCCCATCCCAGGCCCCAAAAAGACTTTCCACATCAAGCAGATGTTCACCTGCACATCTGCTAATGTGGTATACTGCAGCCACTGTATCCGTTGTGGCCTCCTCTACATCGGGGAAACCAAACGGAGGCTTGGGGACCGCTTTGCAGAACACCTGCGCTTAGTTCACAATAAACAACCGCACCTCCCAGTCGCGAACCATTTCAACTCCCCCTCCCATTCCTCAGATGACATGTCCATCCTGTGCCTCCTGCAATGCCACAGTGATGCCACCCGAAGGCTGCAGGAACAGCAACTCATATTCAGCTTGGGAACCCTGCAGCCCAATGGTATCAATGTGGATTTCACAAGCTTCACAATCTCCCCTCCCGCCACCGCATTCCAAAACCAGCCCAGCTTGTCCCAGCCTCCCTAACCTGTTCTTCCTCTCACTTCTAATCCCATCCCGCCTCCTTGACTTGTCTGTCCTCCCTGGACTGACCTATCTCCTCCCTACCTCCCCACCTACACTCACCTTTACTGGCATTTCCCCATTTCTGATGAAGGGTCTCGGCCCGAAACGTCAAGCTTTCCTGCTCCTATGATGCTGCTTGGCCTGCTGTGTTCATCCAGCTCTACACCTTGTTATCTCGGATTCTCCAGCATCTGCAGTTCCTATTATCTCTGAATATCCCAACAAGTTGTGGCAACGCATAGGTCATGGTTTCAGTCCACAAATTACTGTTTGATTTGCACAATATTAATGTAGGCATCTTATACCCTGTTGTTTGTGATGGAAAAATCTGGGTAAATATGACAAATTAACAGTTTGGCATCTCCTGGATAAGTAAGAAAATGGCAGTGTGGGTCCCTTTTCCTGATGCATTTTTGAAGAAAATCCCTATCCATTCTGAAGTCACCATGCTTTCTCTGGAAGGAGTTGCACATTTCAAATTCACAGTGTGAGAAACAGATTTAACCTTATGTATTTTGATGAGAGTTCACAACTCTGAAATGTTAACTTTTTCTCTCCTTGGATGCTGCATGATCTCCTGATACTTGTAGAACATGCTGTTTTTATTTCAGCCCGAAACGTCAAGTTTTCCTGCTCCTATGATGCTGCTTGGCCTGCTGTGTTCATCCAGCTCCACACCTTGTTATCTCGGATTCTCCAGCATCTGCAGTACCTTTTATCTCTGATTCAACTTTCTTAAAGCTTGGTTTAAAACTGAAGGTCCAATGGTCCATTTCAGTAATGAACTGCATGAGTAGAGTGAACTTTTTTTTAATCGCTTTTTGTCTGAGATGTCATAGTCTAATGTTTAAAATAATAAGTAATCTCAGTACACCTTTAAAATATATTTTTAAATCTGCAATTTCACTATAAGTTCGGCTAGTGATTATAATCTCAAAATAATATGCAATTGCTGCATTACTTCCAAGAAGTAAAATATTCATTTTTTAACATAACCCATTTAGGAATTAATAGAGCCTACTATGACCTAAACTACACTTAATTCAATGCTGTAATTTAATTGTATTGTAACTTTTTGTACAGTTAAGTTCAGACTTGTATAATTATTTTGTTACTTTATATCTTATTCTTGTTTTGGTGATTGTCTGTAATTATGTTTTAAATTAGGATTACCTGTTTTTTTGTATTGTCATCACAATTTGGCACAAGCATTCATAATGATTTCTCGATGATCCAATTATCCACTTATTTAATGTTCTGATAAATAGGGTGTTTATTTTAGTAATCGATCTGCAGACCAGTCTTTATTTCTTTCTCTAATGACTAGATGGTTTGGTATGTATGAATGCATTGTGATGAAGAAGTTGGGAAAGAGCTAAAGTGGGAATACATTTCTATTACAAATAGTTGAACAATACCATAGCATCAATAACAATCTTTTAATGTTTAGAATGTTTAAAATAGTTTAGATCATTGAGCTGATATTGAAAAGGCTGTTTGATGCTGCCAAATAATTAGTTGCTGGTTACAGCGAGTGGATTCTGATAAGAACCAGACTTATCTCAAAATTATCATCCATCCAAATTGATTGTTGTTGGTGATTTTGTTCAACTGAGGTAAGATTTTAGTGCTATGAATTTGTGCCCTTATGTAATGGCATTAACTCTTTCATGATTGCAGTCTTTGTTTTTCACTTGTATGACTGCAATATGAATTTTAGGCTGTATCTGTCCATGATTTCAAATGTGAATTCCTCCTGAGAGTTGGGGGTTGGTTAGCACAGTTGGCTGGACAGCTGGTTTGCACCACAGAGTAACATCAACAGCATGTATTCGACTCCCACATTGGCTGAAGTTACCATGAAGGACTCTCCTTCACAACCTCTCCCCTCACTTGAGGCATGATGACCCTCAGGTTGATCCAGCATCAATCATATGTGGCCAACCAGAGAAAGGCTCGGTCAAAGGTTAAGTGACTGGAAATATTGACTATATGCTGTCTCCACAAATGCTGCCTGATCTGTTTGAATATTTCTAGTACATTTTATTGTTATTTCTGACCAATTGTCTGTGCAACTTTAAAATAACACATGTGGTCGGAACATTGGTATCTCATTAGTTTTATTCCAGGAGGAATTATGAAAAAAAAAATTGCATTTATTTAGCACCATTCATGACCGCAAGAAGTCCCAAAGTACTTTGCAGCCAATGAAGTACTTTCAAAATGCAGTGTCACCCTATGAGGGAACCATAAACCAAATGGAATAAATTTATTGAAATAAACCCCAAGATTCTACTTTTATTAAATAGCTCTTTTTAAAATAAATTATTCACTTGTAGGTGTCACTGGCTGGCCACATTTATTGCCCATCCCTAGTTGCTCTGGAGACAGTGTTGATGAGTTACGTTCTTGAACCGATTCAGCCCACATGCTGCAGGTTGATCCTCAATGTCTTGACGGTGGCAATTCCAGGATTTTTACCCAGCGACAGTGAAGGAACAGTGATATATTTCCACTTCAGGATGCTGATTGGCTTGGAGGTGGTGGCGTTCCCATGTATCTGCTGCCCTTGTCATTCTAGATAGGGCAGTACAGTGGCTCAGTGTTTGGCACTGCTGCCTCACAGCGCCAGGGACCCAGGTTTGATTCCAGCCTTGGGCGACTGTCTGTGTGGAGTTTGCACATTCTCCCTGTGTCTGTGTGGGTTTGCTTCGGTTTCCTTGCACAGTCCAAAGATGTGCAGGTTAGGTGGATTGGCCATGCTAAATTGCCCGTAGTGTTCAGGGAGGTGTAGATTAGGTGGGTTATAGGGGAATGGGTCTGGGTGGGATGTTCTGAGGTTCCGTGTGGACTTGTTGGGTCAAAGGGTCTGTTTCCACACTGTAGGGATTCTATCCCACAGAAGCGATCAAAGGTTTAGAAGATGCAGACTAAGGATCTTTAGTGAATTTCTGTAGAGCATCTTGTGGATAGTATACATTGCTGCTACTGAGCATCAGTAGCGGAGGAACTGAATGCTCGGGATGTGGCTCCAATCGAGAAGGCTGCTTTGTCTTGGATGGTGTCATCCAGGAAAGTGGGGACTATTTCATCACATTCCTGGCTTGTACCTTGTAGTTGGTGGACAGCCTTTGGGGAGTCAGGTGGTGAGATACTTACTGCGGTATTCCTATCTTCTGACCTGCTCTTATAGACACTGTGTTTATGTGGGGAGTCCAGTTGAGTTTCTGGTCAGTGGTAACTCCCAGGATGTTGATAGTGGGAGATTCAGTGATGGTAACACCATTGAATGTCAAGGGGCAAAGGTTAGATTGTCTCTTATTGGAGATGGTCATCGCCTGGCATTTGTGTGGTGTGAATGTTATTTGTTACTTGTCAGCCCAAGCCTGAATATTGTCCAGATCTTGTTACATTTGAACATGATTGCTTCAGTATCTGAGGAGTTGTGACTGGTGCTGAACACTGTGCAATCATTTGCGAACATCCCCACTTCTGTCCTTATGTTGGAGGAAGGTCATTGATGAAGCCGCTGAAGATGGTGAATAATTGACTGTGTGAATAAAGAACATTGCAAATTAAACATGAATTAACAAACAAACTATACTTCAAATAAAAAAGTAAATTAAACTTTAAGAGTAGATACAACAAAGATATATCTTGTCGAACTGGAATTAACTCACGTTGCTATTCACACAAAATGTGATGCCACATAGCTGTACAGTTGTTTATTCACATAGTCTGATGTTCTGAAAAGATAATTTTCATCTTTGAATTGCATGGGTATAATTGTCATCAGCAAGGCATATTTCTACAAATCCTCCCTCAGGTCAATACAAATCTGATGGTTTCTCTAGAGTTCCATCCTCAATTGTCCAAAGAAGAGCACTCCAATTCAAATTTGGCTATATCTGGGAAACATCTGGCTCTTTTGTATCTCTGCGCTTTTCACTGAGCTTTTCAGCTTTAAACCTTTTCAGTTTTTTAGCTCATTGCCTCCAAGTGCTCCTTTTCTGCCAAACATAAGTACTTACTTTTTGCAGAGAAGCATTGGCTTTCCCCCCTCCCCGGCATTTTCCTCTTTTTGTCTCTGGCTGTTTCCTTTATATCTGCATCTGTGCATACACTCTCCTGCTCCTCTGTTTATAACTTGTGCTTTATGCTTGGAGCCCTCCATTTTATCTGCAGAGATATGTCTCCTTTCTTCCCTCCTTTACTGTTGGTATTGCTTCTAAATCAAATGTTTCCGAGTCAGATGAATCAATATTGCTTGCTATCCAAGAAAATTACAATTTATCCCTTTAAAATGGTTGCAAACTCTGAAAAGTTTTTATTCTTTCAAACATTCTTAAAAACAGATAACACAGAATTTTTAAAGAAATTACAAATTTTCCCCACTGTACTGCTTCTGAGTAATCAATATAATCACTTTTGCAATGTAGGCAATATAATAGTCAATTTGCCCACAGCTAGCTTCTACAAAAATAATGTGATATCATTTTGTCTTCCATACTAAAGTAATGAATTTCTATTGTGCATTCCCTTGGTGCCTGAGTTTCATGTGCATCTGCCTGTTGTAGTTCTTCAACTCAGTACTATCTCATGGCTATATTGGGTCTGATGAAAGGCTGCTGACTTTTATAGAGTCATGAAGTCATAGAGCTATACAGCATGGAAACACATTCTTCAGTCCAACTAGTCAACGCCACCCACTGTGGGTTGCAGCAGATGGTCTTTCAGGATGATTTTCAGACTGGACCAACGCAAAGTTGGCAATTTTCAGCCAACTGGCACAGCAAGGATGCTAGCAGAGTGGCAGATGCAGGAGGACAAACCATGTCATTTTGGAAGAAGACAGCAAGCTCCTGCTCTGCTAAACCACTAACATTCCCATAGATGGCAGCTCAACAAACCTAATAATCGGTGGAAGAGATTACTGTACCATTGTTAATCATTGCAAGCTTCTTTAGATAATCGTTGCTGTGATTTGATATGATAAACAGCACTCTGAGTTTATGTGGCAGTAAGCTGAGGTTGCAACAGTCTGGTTTGGCTTCAATCTGAGCTTTCACTGCAGTACTTGGATATTGCATACTTTTACTGTTACTACAGTGGAAACTGAGGTAGCAACCTTCAGCCATCATGGTTTGACCCACAAGAGCTGACATGCCTTTAGCTCCCAAATAGATATTAGAAAAGAGGGGCCCAAGCTCTGCATCAAACCATGTGCAATGTCAGGCTAAATCTTCGATATTCCTTGCTTGTCACTATCTGCTCCCTCAGCTTTCTCTCTGTCGGATTTCCTGTTGATAAAGTGGCTCATTTCTTTTGTTGACATCCTACATCATGGTCTACAGTGCAGCAGCAGGGATCTTTGGAGCATGTTTGTTTCTGGTTACACTAGTCATATTTCCTCCAGGTCAGATTTTCTTCCTCAGATGCTTCCAACTCATATTCCAGTCAAAATGCACCTTCCCTTTGAATGGTATAGGTTTGCTTTAACGGGATTGACTAGCTTGAACTTGTGCTAATCTCTCATGATTTTATACCTCCTGTTCAGGCATGTATCCATTCAACCATATGTTTAACATAAGGTGAAATTGTGGAAATGAGCAGGCAGCGTGATGTTTGTGTGTTACCTGAATTGGAAGCAATTACGATCTCTGTTGCTGATTTCAGGTTTTATTTGCCATCAAATCTCCTTCAATTTACTGGGTCAAAATCCTGAAACTCTCTCACTCACTCATTGTGGGTCTACCTACACCGAATGGACAGCTGTGTTTCCCCATCATCTTTTCAAGGGGCAACTAAGGATGGGCAATAAACACTGGCCTTGGTAACAACACCCACATTCTGTGAATTAATTAAAGCGAATTAATTATTGCATTTTCTATAATCAGACTTCATGAGCATTTCTGCCATTCCTACCCTTCGTCACTATTAGCTCCCATTGAATAGTTCCACACAAATGTACTAATGGACAAGTGTCGATGTAAGGATTATAGTCATAAGGACTTTTGTAAATGACAGATTGTAAAGAGAGGGAAATAGAACCTTGTTGATTGATGTCAATGGGTAATGTGGAACAAACGGACAGCGTTTCATTCATGGTATAACTGAGACAGATTTTCCCTGGCACACCACTCCCAGAATTGGATCCACAGAATCGTAGATCTAGAATGGAGACCATCCGTTTATTCATCCTCTTAAATTAATATTGCCCAGCATGTTTATGTTTCAGCATCACAATTCACCTTACTTCAATACAGCTTAAAAAGAATTAGACATCTAGTATCCAACCGTATTGTGCCAATTTCAACAAGCGATTAGAAAATCCTGTAACTTTAATGCGTTCTGAGAAGAAAGGATTTATCCAAATATCATCGCATAATCGAAAGATTTTCTCTTCCAATCCGTTCAAACCTTCAATTGTCGAGTAGAATACATTTCCTGACTACAAACAGAAAGCAATCAATTCACTTAAGACCTCCTACATAATCTATGTCATGCTGTGATATTTCAACACGACATAGATATTTTATCAAAAAATTAGTCTTAGCTACAGTCATATGCATGTAATTGTGTTTGTGTGTTCATAAAGTTTGAATTGGGTCTGCTGGAGATCATTGGCACTGTGAGATGATGTTGCTGGCTTTTCATCAGCCCTGCCTTCTGACAAATTTATATTAAAGTTATTTTTATATAAAGTTATTTTTATATAAAGGTACTTAATCTATTAGGCCTACACTATTAACAGCTTTTGGATTGATATCAACTCTATAAAAATCTTTGCCCTCGAGATACAAAATGTAGGAGCATCTGACCTTTTCAGCAGCTAAAAATGTGTTGACTTGCAGAAGGGTAGCACTTTCATTACTGAGACTGGGCATTCACTGTTACCAATTGCTTACTGTCCTCCTTTGAAAATGTATTTCTCATCAAACTCTTGCTGATTAGAGTTTCAATGAATGCGTAGCATCACTGGTGATTTCTGGATATTATTACCAGTGACCTGATATACTGTACTGACTACCATGTTGCTAGGTAGCTCAATGCACTAAGCTGGCACATGTTAAATCTGCTGTTCAGAGTCTGAATGCACAGCCAGCAGTGACCTTGTGGGCTGCATGGATCTCTTCCAATAATCTACAGCTGGTGCGATTACCACAAACATGACAATCTTAACATAGTGCAACCAGCTGAATGAAGCTGACTTAGGCCCAGTTTGATGACAACAATGCAATGCGCAGGGACAGAATTAAAATATAATTAAGATGCCAGGAAAGGTCACTGGAGTACAAAATAAAGCTGCTGAAAGAAAAATGAAATATGTTTGTGAAGAGCGAAAGCATTGAGAGATAAACACAGTCAGGTCTTTAAGGTGAAGATACATCAGTGAGTGACTGGCCTCCTGGACTAATGACCAATAGAATGACACAAAGCAAAAGGAGGCTATTTGTACTTGTGCCTGCCCCCTGAAAGCACTGTCAAATTAGACCTATTCCCTTGCTCTTTCCCTACTACTCTTCAAATCTTTTCTCTTGAATCACAGCAACATCCTGGCAAATCTTTTATGAACCCTGTCCAATTTAATAATGTCCTTCCTATAGCAGGGTGATCAGAACTGCACACAGTACTCCAGAACAGGCTTCACCAAAGTACAACCTCAATATGACATTCCAATTCCTATAGTCAAAGATCTGAGCAATAAAGGATGCAAATTTCGAGGAATTATGTACCTGAACCCTTCGGTCCATCTGTTCTATGACTCTTCCCAGGGCACTAACATTAATTGTATAAGTCCTGACCTTGTTTTTTTTCTAAACAAAGTGCAATACCTCATATTTATCCAAATTAAACTCCGTCTGCCACTCTTCAACCCATTGAACCAATTGATCAAGACTCTTTGTAGTCTTAGATAACCTTCTTCACTGTCCACTATATCACCAATTTTGGTGTCATCCACAAACTTAAGAAAATGCCTCCTATATTTTCATCCAGATTAGTTATACAAATGACCAAAAATGGACCCAGTGCCAATTCCTGTGGAACACTGCTTATCGCAGGCCCCCGGTCCAAAAAACAGCCCTCTACCACCACCCTCTTTCTCCTGCCGTTAAGCCAATTTTGAATCTAATTGGTAAGCACATCCTGAATCCCATGTGATCCAACGTTACTAATCAGTCTACCATGCGGAACCTTGTCAAAAGGTCTACTAAAGTCCTTGTAAACAATGTCTACCTCTCTGCCCTCATCAATATTTTCGGTTACATACTCAAAAAACTCAACCAAGTTTGTGAAACACGATTTTCCTCGAATAAAACCATGCTGACTATCCCTAATCAGTCCTTGCCTCTCCAAGTGCATGTGAATCTTACCTTTCAGAATGACCAACAACTTACCCACCACTGATGTCAGGCTTACAGGTCCATAGTTCCCAGGCTTCTCCTTATAGTCGTTCTGAAATAAAGGCACAAAATTAGCCACACTTCAGTCATGTGGCACCTCACCCTCAGTTACAGGTGTTACAAATATTTCTACTAGGGGCCCTGCAATTTCTTCACTAACTTCCCATAACATCCTGGGATACACTTGAACAGGTCCCAGAGATTTGATCCACCATTATGTTTTCTACGACTTCCAGCACTTCTTCTCCTGTAATATGAACTGTTTTTGAAATGTCAATATTTATTTCCCCCAGTTCTCTAGCCTTCATTTGTTTCTCCACAGTAAAAACTGGTGTGAAATATTCATTTAGTATCTCTCTTATCGCCTGAGGTTCATCACATAGATGACCTCGTTGATGTTTAAGGGGCCCTATTCTTTCTCTAGTTGCTCTTTTGCTCTTAATATACTTGTGGAATCTCTTTGGATTATCCTCAACCTTCTGTGCCAAGGCTATCTCATATACCTCTTTGGTCTCCTGATTTCCCTTGTAAGAATGCCCCTACACTCTTTATACTCTTTAAGGGATTCATTTGATCCCAGTTGTCCAGATCTAATATATAATTCTTTCTTATTCTTGACTAGAATCTCATTATCTCTATTCATTCATTGCTCCCCCTCTTAGCAGCCTTACCTTTCACTCTAACAGGATCATAATGCCTCAGGCCTTTGAAGGCCTCCCACTTGTCAGTTGTCCTTTTACCGGCTAACAGTCTACTTCAATCAACTTTTGAAAGTTCTTCTCTCATACAACTGAAATTTGCCTCACTCCAATTGAGAACTTTAACTTTTACGGAAGGCCTATCGTTTTCCATAACTATTTTAAAACAAATAGAATTATGATCACTAGTCCCAACATGTTCTTCTACTAACACTTCAATCACTTGCCCTGTCTTACTTACCAAGAGAAGGTCAAATTTTGCTTCTTCTCTAGAAGATATATTTACATATTAATAAGGAAAACTCTTCAAATATTTTTAACAAATTCATCCCAATCCAAGCTATTAACACTACGACAGTCCTAGCCAATGTTTGGAAAATTTAAATCCCCTGTTAGTACAAGCCTATTATTCTTGCATATACCTGCGACCTTTCTACATATTTTCTCCTCAATTTCCTTCAGATTGCTGGGGGCCTAGAGAATAATCCCATCAAGGTGAACATCCCTTTCTTATTTCTAATTTCTTCCTGTATAGTTTCACTGAACCCTCAGAAATATCCTCCCTAATTACAATCGTAATATTTTCCTTAATTACAAACACTACTCGCCCTCCTCTCTTGCTTCCCTTTCTATCCTTCCTACAGCATCTAAACTTCGGAACATGTGAGTCTTTGAATTTTTCTGTTAACTGTTTTATTGGCACAAAACATAACAGTCATAGAAAAGTTTACCTCAAAATATTGGAGACAGAACTAGACCAACTTTTAGAAATAAAGGAATGTTAATTTATTCTTTTTGTATGTAATTATTAATATGTGTCTTCAGATTCAGTTCAAAGTAGATGATGGTGTAGGAGTACTCATGTGCTGGTATCTCACGGAATTATTCCTATGCGTAGCATATTACCATGAGCTTGATTTGGGGAAAAGAAGGATTTCATATTTCTTGTGGAATTTTGCATAATTCATATTTTCCCAAATTTGTGGGGATCTCTGACTTATTGCAATCATAATGAAATAATTAACATGAATCAAGATTCATTTTGTATGTATAGTAAGTCTAATGTGGCTCTCATACCCACCCTCACAGTCAAGTGAGATGCGCCAAACTAGCTGACAACATGCGGCGAAACCTAATTTAACAATTTGGGACCTTTGAGAAATTGATTCATTGGTAACTGTTGTGTTCGGTGGTGAAATTTTCGTCAATCAATTTAAGGCTCTTTCTTCCTCCTTTACAGCAAAGATTCTGCACTTGATTCACACTTTATCAATTCTCATATGTTTGTCATTCTTTATACCTAAAAAAAATGCTGCAATCGCATACAAATTGTATGAATAAATAGGTGTGGTGAATTTTGTAATGTTTGTTAGATTAAATCATACAAAAAGACAGGTGTTGAACTGTGAAGGCAACTACTGTGGACTGTTGACATAGTTGATCTTAAGATAATTCATTTTTCTTCTCTTATCTTGTTCTCCCTTGAAGACTTGTGTATGACACCTGTCATAACTGAATGTGTATCAAACTGATATCTAATTGGCACAGGTATGAGCTTCACATAGCATCAGAAAGAATCAGATCTGTACAACACTACCTTCTCTCTGGTGCAGCAATTAACCTTTGCTTGGCCTCAGGAGATGCCTATTTGAATAACTCCACATGAAAAGAATACCTTGTAGCATTAAATGGTCTGGTGACCTTAAACTCATCATCACATTTTAGGTTTATAGTTTTCCTACAAGTGCTCAATTTAAGCTTATTAGGACCCTTTATCTGCAAACACCCTGACTTTATAGCATGTCGCGTATGCTACATGTTCAGTGCGTCCAATTTTCCTAGTTATTTTAACCAGCCCATTCAGACATGTCATGACATACATCCAGACCAGGTGGGATTTGAACCTGGACCTTCTGGCCTGGAGGTGGGGACCCTACATAAAACCCCTCCTAGTTTTAATGCAACAATACTTTCCGGGCTCTTGTGGAACAATGGTAATACCCCCTATCACTGAACCAGGCATCCCAGGTTCAAGTTCCAATTATTTCAGATGTGAGTCATCACATCTCTGAACAGGTTGATTAGGAACTATCTATAACAGCATTTTCTCTGACTTACTTTGAGCAAGGTGAAAAATCTGCTGCCAAATTGAACCCATACTTAATTTGCAGTGTATTCTTATGTTATTATATTAAGAACTTGATTCTGCACATTTTCCTCATTGCTTTCGACTTTTGAGGGCTATAAAATTGCAGACTTATTCTTGCTACATTGAAAATGCTTTCAAAAAGCAGAAAAGGCTTTTGCCACTTCAGATGAATAAAAGCTGCTCACTTAACCTACACAGGCTCACGCTATTGCACAAGTGTTCACGAAACTGGTGTCCACATTTTTGATTTTTGTAATTATTTAATGTTTGCAGTATTTTGTGAATGGAGGGCAGAGCTGAATGAATAGATGTATTTCAATCCAAAAGTAACATATTAATAGAGACCAGGAGCAGCTAAACACGTGGTAATTTCTTAGCTACACTGAACAGCTTATTGAAGAGAGCTATACGATTCCGAAAATACTTATCGCTCGTTTAAAAATATCTCATTGTTCCAGACATTTATGTTCAGCGCATATAGAAAGGAAGAACCAGTATTTATGGAGTGGCATTCCGTCCCTCAGGATGTTTGGAATTTCTTTATATATGGTGTATTTTCATAGTGCAGTCAATGCTTTCATTTAGGAAGCCCAACATCTTTTATCCTTCACAGCAAGCCACCACTAACAGCAACATGATAGTAAGCTGTTTACAGTGATGTTGGGATTTCAAATTGTTCGGGGCACAGGGAAGAATTACTTCGTTCCAGTTCCACGTAGAGTTTAGAGCTGTTGCATGTTCATCGAGGTAGATTTTCTGAGTCGCATCTATGACAAACAATCTCGCTGCAAATGAGGACTTGGAAAACTTGCCCTGAAGCAGAAGTATCTGGAAGCAAAGAAAAACACAGTTTTCAGGATATTAATTAGAATGTTGCCTGCCTCAGATTAGAGCGCTCACTGTCTGGCGGCCATAATATCATCTAAAGATCCTTAATCAACTCCGTACCCTCAATGGCCAGTGATTAAGAACTCTCATTCAGGACATTTATTTCTTATCCATGATAGCTTTCAGAGATTTCAGCAAACAATTT
The DNA here is from genome assembly GCA_024137785.1 of Ginglymostoma cirratum. Taxonomy (NCBI): domain Eukaryota; kingdom Metazoa; phylum Chordata; class Chondrichthyes; order Orectolobiformes; family Ginglymostomatidae; genus Ginglymostoma; species Ginglymostoma cirratum. Next base: position 10,221,433 of record JAHRHZ010000082.1, on the reverse strand, counting down.
TATTTTTATCTATGTTACTGAAAACCCTCTGAAAAAATAATCTTTCTATGCTTTGCAAAGGTTCCACTTGATTTCACCTTGCAGTGAGGAAAGATCGATGTTGGATTGATACGGCTTTCATCTGTGTAACGATGAGTAATGAGTGATATGGGATCAGTCTCTTGTTATCAATTGACACTAATGTGCGATGATATATCAGTTTTCTGTTATCAATTGACACTGTAAACGCGATAATGAGTCAGTATACTGCTATTGACTAGGTGTATAACAAGTGATTTTGGATCAGTTTCCTGTGAGCTTTTGGGACTGCTCTGTGATAAGGAATCAGGGGTCACCTATTGACCAGGTGTACAAGAATGATTTAGAGTCAGTTTCCTGTTAGCAGTAGGGACCGTTCTGTGTGATAACAGATCCATCTCCTGTTATTGACTGAGAGTACAATGGGTGATATGGGATCAGATTTCTATTATGAGCCATGTGTACAATGTTGGCCCATCCACTGGCTAAAATTGAATCTCACCCAATGGTATTTCTGTTGAAGGTGATGAAAATAATGAAAACAACTGGGGAGTAAGACTTACTGAAGGAATACAGATAAACATCAGACTACAAGGAAGAAATTACAAATGAGAAAGGTAAACCAATTGAACACAGTACAAACTTTTTCATGTTTGTTCATGAGATATAAACATAGCTGCCAAGGTCAACATTTTTTGATCCTACTAATTGCTCTGGCAAAGCAGGTGATCTGCTTTCTTGAAATGCTGGAGACCTGGGCAAGTAGCGATATCCTCAATGCTACTCTAAAGGGAGTTCCATGATTTTGACCTGGTGACAGTGAATGAACAATGATAAGGTTCCAAGCCAGGACAGTGTGTGACTTTGAGGAAAACTTGCAGATGTTGGTACTCCTCACCTTTCTAGATAGAGGTTTACCTTCCAGGTAAAGGTCATGGATTTGGAAGATGGTGTCAAAGGAATCTTAGTAAATTGCTGAAGTGTATCTTCATGGTGGCACACAGTGCATTGGAGTGAGAGAGCAAATGTTGAAGGTTGTAGATAGGCTACCAATCAAATAGGCTGTTACATCACACTCCTGACTTCTACCTTGCTGATGGAGGACAGCCATTGGGGAGGCAGGAGTCAAGTTACTTCCCAGAACATTCCTAACCACTGACCTACTCTTTTAGCCATTATATTGAAATGGCTGGCCCATTTCAGTTTCTGTTTATTGGTGACGTCCAGAATGTTGACAGTTGGTGTTTCAAGAGTGGCCAAGCCACTGAACATCAATGGAAGATGGTAGGACTCTGCCTTGTTGGAAATGATAATTTCTGGGCAGTTGTAAACATTACTTGCCACTTATCAGTCCTAGCCTGGATTTTGTCCAAATCTTATTGCATGTGGACATTGGTTGTTTCAGTATCTGAGAAATTGTGTACAGTTAACATTGTGCAATCTTCAGCAAACTTTCCCACTTCCGTCCTTATTATGGAGGGAAGCAGCTGAAGATGGTTGGGCCTAGGGCACTACCCCGAAGAACTCCTGCAGTGCTGACTTGGGACTGACATGATTGGGCTCTAACCAAGCACAGTCATCTTCCTTTGTGCTAGGTGGGACACTAACCATGAGAGAGCTTTCCCCCAAGCCCCCAATTCCTATTGACTTAGATTTACTAAAGGTCCTTGAGGCCAATCTTGGCCAAAGCTGCTTTGACGTCAAGGACAGTCACTCTCACCTAGCTCAATGGCGACTGAAGAATTGGGGATACGCCAGACCATGAGGTTATATATTGTATTGAAGCTGAATTCTAGCACTGGCTCACTGCACCTCCTGGAAGCCCAATTTTAAGTTCTAGATCAGTTCTAAGTCTATCCCAATTAACATGGTGGTAGTACCATATAACATCATGGAGGATAGCCACAATGAGCAGGTATGTTTTCTTCTCCACAAGGAGCGTGTAATGGTTACTTCCACTGTTACAGTTACTGAAAGACATATTTGATATTGGTAGATTTGTGGGGCAAGATCAATTTGAATTTTCCCTCTTACTTTTTCCCTCACCACCTACCAGAAAACAGACTGGAAATTCTATTACTTAGTACTCAACCAGCTCAGTCAGTCACATTTCTAACAAGCCATACTGAAGTTCCCTATCCAGGGTACATCCTGTGCTCTTGCCACCCATATGGTGTTAACATGGAAAAGAACTGATTCATCTGCAGTAAGTGGCATTGGTAGGATGTTTCACTTGATACCATGTGCTTTCATGGAGTCTGGAGTCAATGTTCAAGATTTCCAGTGCAACTCCCTCCCTGCCATGTACCACTGAGCCACCATCTCTGTTGGGTGTATCCCATGAGCGGGACAGGAGATACGCAAGGATAGTGGTGCCTGGCACAGTTTGTGAGGTGTGATTCAGTACATGTGACTACTTATAGTGGGACAACATTGTAATTTCTTCATGAGTTACCAGATGTTAGTAAGGAAGAAATTTCAGGGTTTACAGGGTTTACAGAGTTGAGTTTGCTGCTGTCATTTCAGGTGCCTTAGGTAATGCCTAGGTGGTCTGTCCTGTTTTCAGTCCTTTCTTTAGATTTTGTTGTAGTTTGAAACAGACCATTTCAGAGCAGAGTTAAAATTCAACCACATTGCTCTGAGTCTGGAATCACAATGAGGCCAGAGCAAGTAAGGACTGCAGCTTTCTTTATGTATACAACATTAACGTACCGGATAGTTCTTTTTTAAGTGACCATAAACACTATTTACATGCTCACCATTAGGCTCGTTTTTTTTTAATTCCAGATTTTTATTGATTTCAAATTTAACCATCTGCTCTTGTGGGATTTGAGCTCATATCCCCAGAACATTAGAAACAAATTCCTGGAAAAGCTCAGCTGGTTTGGCAGCATCTGTGGAGAGAAATTAAAGTTGTCCCAGAACATTAGTCTGGAGTTTTGAGTAAACGCGTCTTCGGTGGTATTACTGCAGTACCACTACATCCCCCAATATACAATGAGACTGCGGTCAGTTAGCTTGGAATAGCCAGTTTACAAAGCAGAGTAACACCAATTGCAAAGGTACAATTCCTGAACAGGCTGAGGTTACTGTGAAGGACCCTCCCTCTCGACTTCTCCCTTCACCTGAGGTGCGATGACCCTCAGGTGAAACAACTACGAGTTGATTCTCTGGGATAAGAGAGCAGCCCTCTGTTCTGGTAGGATTACAGCGGTGATGGCCTAGTGGTATTATCACTAAGACCCAGATAATGTTCCGGGGACCTGGGTTCAAATCCTGCCACAGCAGTTGTTGGAATTTGAATTCAATAAAATTTTAGAATTGAGTGTCTAGTGATGATCACAAAACCATTGCTGATTTTTGGGCAAAAACCTATCTGGTTCTTTAATGTCCTTTTGGGAAGGAAATTGCCATCCTTTCCTGGTCTGGCCTCCATGTGACTCCAGTCCCACAGCAATGTGGTTGATTGTTAACTGTCCTCTGGGCAATAAATGCTGCCAAGCCAGCGATGCCCTCATAAAATAAAACAACTTTACCTTTATAGTAAGATCTCGTATATATCATTTTAGATCATAAATTTAGTAATAATACTGTTTCATTTGTAAATGATATTAAATGTCCTCTGCTTGATGCATGTACAGCACCATATCTGTATTTATGATACATCTGTCACATAAACAATTGCAGAAGGGAACAGCAATCATTGTGCTGTGCGAAGCTCCCTGTGTAATCCTGTGTCCAAACAGGCTTCACAGAGATGGGTGTTTGGCCACGGGCAAAGAGACTATAGGAGAGATGGTCAAAGATGAACTAATGAGAGTCTGATTAACTAGCAAGAATGAGCTTGGGCTTGAAATGATCTGACAGCAGATGATGTTGCATTTTCAGTTTATTAATTATGAAGATTGATAGACATTGTCTTGTTGCTAATTAAGAACTTAACTTGGTACTATTATTCTCCTAATCCTTGCTGATTTAAAGATTTTCACAGGCAGTAGGAGCTCCACTGAGACATGAAAGCTGGTAATTGCCTCACAACGGGAATGTGAAGTGGCCTCAAAGTATGACAACGCTTACAAATACCCAGTATTTTACACAAAAACAAAGCTTTGGAAAACATTTACCTTGACATGCTTGCTAAAGAGATGAGAAATGACTTCCTGCCTCTGTAAATGTCTTCCTGCAAGTACAATATCCCCTTCATGATGCTGCTATTTCTCCTCTTGTCAATGAACAGCTGCAGCCTTGGCAATGTGTCAGCAGTTCACAAGGCTAAAGGGATGTGCCAGGAACCAGTCTCAGGCGAGGCGTAATGTCCAACTGCCAGCAATGGCCTTTCCCTTTCAAATGCCCCTAATCTGTTGGCATTCCCGCTGTGAGAAGCAACGTGCGTACTGGGAAAAGCCGGCAGCTTTGTTGGAATTTGTCACATTTATCCTTGCTCTTGAAAGTGAATTGTTTTAACGCCTTTGATTAAGGGGAAGGGCAGCTGGGTCGAGAACTGATAACAAGTGCTGCCCTTTCCTTAGCTAAAGTTGCACGTGTATTTTTAGATGGAAAAACAAATCCTTTCTAATTGACATGTTCTGTCTTGAGTATTATTTCCAGTATTCCATTCCCTGATTAACAAACCCATCAAGGCTTTTAACATCCAATGAGAGATATTTTACAGAAACAAATAAGAGAAGTACCTTGATGGCATGGACATGTCGTTATTTTCACCATATGACAAAAGACTGCAATTTAAAACAAAATATTTTACAAACATCCATTTAAACACTAATAAAACAAAATACCACTGTGTTTCACCTTGTACTTTTCCTGTGAGAGGAAGTGTTTTCTTTCTGTGGGAAAATCCTGCATTGTAAGTCTTGTGAAATCAGGTGAGGTCGACAATGTTTGTGGCTGTACAGAGCTCTGACAATGCTGGGATCCAAGGGAGGTAGAAATTCCTGCACAGTCGCGAAAACTATACAAGGTTTGCATATTGGTAACAATAACACGTCCATGAGTTCATTTGACAATGCTAACCTCTTCATCAATGTACCTCTCAAGAAGACATAGACATTTACATTTCAACACTATATCATGGCAGTCTAGATGTGGAGGTGCCGGTGTTGGACTGGGGTGGACAAAGTCAGAAGTCACATGGTTACAGTCCAACAGGGTTACTTGAAACCACAAGCTTTCAGATGCTGCTCCTTCATCAGGCGAAGTGGAGGGAAACACCATTTCACCCGGTAAAGGAGCAGCGCTTTGAAAGCTTGAGATTTCAAATAAGCCTTGGCCTATAACTTGGTGTTGTATAACTTCTAATTATGGCAATCTAGAACCATCACCATTGTGTGAATCCGTATTCATTGACTTTATGAAATCAGCGCCTCAGAAATTTGAGTTCAGTATGAAAGATATCATGCGAGCCCAAATAGATGGTTTTGCCATAGGTCCAGATCTCATGAACATCAGTATTAGGTTTCACGAGAAATCTCTCTTTCAGGCAATGACACCAGACATTTTACCCCTTGCCTGTTTCCAAGATATAGATGTTATATTTGCTGCATTTGAATACATTGCAACATGTAAGAATTTCCTTGCACATCTTAAGGGGCTCCATCCTATACTCAAACTCATCTTTGAAATGAAACAGTCAAGTAAACTACTTTTCCTTGATGGTGCTGGTTGAGAAATTAGTCAGGGATTCTCAACTACTTTCTCTCAAATGCCTACCTTGACTGGGCAATATATGCATTGGTATTGCTACAGTTCCATGCCCTGTTGGATTGGCCCTTCTGACATTGTCATAAATAGGGCACGAGCCATTTGCTCTCCATGCAAGCTTGAATCATGGAATAGAGAGCGTCAACTCGCTTCTGTGAGATAATGGCCACCCTGAACAGATCATTTCTCACCATATATTACACAATCTCATGAACAGGCCTAAGCCTGGCACATTTGGTCCTGAAAAGTGCTCAGTATACTTCAGATTATCCTATGGGTAAGGTATCTCAATGATCTGAGAAACAGGTGAAGCTATCAACACAGAAAATTAAAAAAACTGACATAAATGCAGGAGTACCATTAGAAGTGTGTGGGCTGTTGTCACGAACAATACCATCCATTTCTCAGGGCATGCTAGATCTAGGGCAAGTATGAACAACATCAGAACAAAAAATAACAAAGAAAACCATTGCCAAACTCCAGAACTCTCTGTCATATCAAAACCAAGTGACATTGGCTTGTGTTTGGGATCTTTATATCTGTATCTGTGCATGATTCATATAGATCCCAGGAAATCATGTCAGCTGATATTTTTTTGAGGCCAGAATGTTTGTAAATGGGCAGCAAAGGCCTCCATTGGATGTACCTCAAAAATAGAGTCTTGAAGTTAGTGTTAACGTGACATCCAATTGGGCGGATTAAGATAGAACAGCATAACTATCATAAGATCTTTTCTTAATCAAAGAACAGTGCACACAACGGAGTTCTAGATCAGTGCTACTACTGCTACTTGTTTTTTAATTGAGTTTACCAGATAATCTAATCTTCAATGGTGGTCCTTTTGAGCTTTTATGATTTACTGCTGACATCGGCAAGTTATGTCAAATAATAGGCCATCACTGATGTTCCAAATAAGAAAAGTCCCACTAACAACTGCAGAAATTTGAACGAACTGCCACATCCACGGAGTTCTAGGGAAGGGATCCGCAATTCATGGAATTTACAGACAAAAATAAACCATTCTGCCTAAAAGATCCATAATAGTGTTTATGCTTCATGCAAGCATCCTCCCACTTGATTTCTATTTGGAATACGAAGTGGTCTAATGACAACCGCTGTCGATTGCTGTAAAAACCCATGTTATTCACTAATATCTGATTGGGAAGGGAATTTGCCATCTTTACTTGGACTGGTCTATATGTAACTCCAGATCCACAGCAAGGTGGTTGACTCTACTATGCCCTCTGGGCAACTAGGGATGGGAAATAAATGCTGGCCTAATCAGTAACACTCATACCCATGAACAGTCTTTGTAAAAATCTTTTCTACATAAATTTCTCTTCGTCATGTAATTACTATTTAACCTCATAAACGTATTCTTCTATTCCTTTCTCATTCATCCCTTTATCTGGCTTATCCTTGAATACATCTACAGTTAATCACTTCAATTTTGCCTTGTGACAGCCTGTTCTGCATTCAGACCAATCTCCTGAATTTCCCTCTTGGAGATATTAATGGCTGATCCCTATTTCTGGTCTCTCCCACAAGTGGAAACATCTTTTCTATCTCTAGCCTATCAAAACTTTTCAGAATCTTAAAGACCTTTATTTTGCCATCTCTCAGCCTTACTGCTTCTTGATAAAAGAGCCTAGCCCATACAATGTAGCCTGACCTCTCAGTCCTGGTCTCATAGAATTCCTACAGTGTGGAAGCAGGCCATTTGGCCCAGTGAGTCCACACCAACCCACCAAACAGCATCCCACCCAGATCCACCAATCCACCTCATCCCTGCAACCCTGCACCTCCCATGGCGAATCCACCTGGCCTGCACATCCCTGGACACTAAGGGCAATTTAGCATGGCCAATCCACCTAACCTGCATATCTTTGGACTGTGGGAGAAAACTCACGCAGACACGGCGACAATGTGCAAACTCCACATAGACAATCACTCAAGTTTGGGATCAAACCCAGGTCCCTGGCGTACTAACCACTGGGACACTAGGCTGCCCTCTCTCACGCTGGTTAATCTTTTTTGCATCATTGTTAGTTCCTCCATGGACAATTTTTTTATAACATTAACGGAGAGCGGGACTGTTTAGAATTCTCCAAAAATGATCCCACAACTGGAGACAGTCTGAATATAATTTCTGGAAAACAAATCCATATGGTTGCCCTTATGCCAAATGCAAAGGCTCCTCCCATCTCTCCTGCAATACCTTAATTTTCTGCGACTAACTTGGGTGTTACTAAATTGGAAAGGGTGCAGAGAAAGATTTACAAGGATGTTACCAAGACTGGAAGATTTGAGTTACAAGGAGAGATTGGTTATGCTGGGACTTTTTTCCCCCTGGAGTGTCGAAGGCTGAGGGTTGACCTTACAGAGATTTATAAAATCATGAAGGGTTTGGATAGAATGAATAGCAAAGATCTTTTCCCCAGAGTAGGGGAGTTCAAAATGAGACAGCATAGATCTAAGATAGGAGGGGAAAGATTTAGAAGGGACCTTAAGGGGCAACATTTTCACGCAGGGAGTGGTGCATGTATGGAGTGAGCTACCAGAGGAATTGATAGAGCATGGTACGGCTACAACATTTAAAATACATTTGGACAGGTGCAAGAATAGGAAAGGTTTAAACAGATATGGGCCAAATGCAGGAAAATGGGACTAATTCGGTTTAGGAAACCTGGTTGGTCATGGATAAGTTGGGCTGAAGGGCCTGTTTCCTTGCCGTATGACCCTATGACTCTAACTTTCAAACCCTGGTAATGGGGGAACAACTTTAAACAGGCAAGTTTTTTTTTCCAAATGTGAAATTCATATTTCCAGACATGGAACACCTGACTACTGAAGAAACCTCAACACTAGACTGTATCTCTTAGCAACAGAAGTCGTAAATAGTTGCTCCAAGAGCTATGACTATTTTTGGAGCATGTGGTAAACTCCACCACAGGCCTACCGGAATATTCCACCCTTGTTCACTTTATTGTCGGATCTGGAACTAGTGACATAGATTCAAATGTATGATTGAATTCTTCAAGTATTTCAAGCTGTTGTTTACACCATCATTTCACATTTCAGTGTGAAGCAAGGGACCTGTTGACATTTAGCACGTTCACAACTCCATGTAAAATTCAAAGCTCATTTAAGAAAACATTTTTTTAAAAATGAGTATTCTATCAAAAAAGCTGCACTTTCTTCGTAACTCCCTGACTGCCAAAGATCAAGTAATTTCACCACTGAAATCAAAGGATTTAATTTGCATTAGGAGATGTGGTTTGTTCTTCTTACATTCTTGTGGCTGCCCGTAAGCTACTTGCAATCTTTAAACCATGGGAATTAAGAAAATATCACTCCGCAAATCCTCATTGGCTAATTGTGAAATGAAGTTAACATTCAATAAGTGCAATTGTTTGAGATTCAACAAGTTCGATTATTCAATTATTGAGAGGTTTTAAGGTGGAGCTTCACAGTAGTACCTGATTCTGTTCAATATGGATCAGGAGTAGGATCGATTGATAGTTTCTGTCGTCCTCTGTCTTTGAAACCAAGTGGGATGGTCCAATTAGTGAATGTAATCAGTTGAGACTAAAGTTTTAAAGTGCAGTAATAGTTATCCCTGTCACTGGGTTACAGACCCACCTACATGGAGGTGTGTCATAACACTTCTGACTAAAATATTGATCTCTGAGTTAGAAGGTCTACATAGAGGCCCCTCTGGTGATGCAGTGGCAATGTCCCTGCTCTTCAACCAGAACAGTCTGGTTTTATGTCCCACCTGCTGCTAAGGTGTGTAAAGTCATCTCTGAACAGATTGAGTAGGAAGATAGGTTAATTTAGAACAAAAATCGAAGATCTGGGTTCAATTCCCATGTGCATAGGAGAGGCATCTCCAAAAGGGCTGATTAAAAGTAACTTTAAACTGCCCTTCTTTCAGTGGACCAGGAGGATTGTGGGCTCATTAACAACAGAAACACTAAAAATAATTAACAGTCATGAATAGGTTGCTCCAATGAAGTGTGCTTTTTAAAATCTGAGTTTATTGACTGAAGGACAGAATTTCCTAGAGAGATCTATTTCTTCACCTGCCACAATATCTGGTAAAATAGATGCTGAAAATGTCAATTCTCAGAATTTAGGCACTTGGATTTTCATGAAGAATTCTTTTTATTTTGCAATCATTGTAACAGTCCTTTAGATTTCTCTAATGACAACATGTGAGAAACCATATGCAGCTGTTTCAACTCCATGCCAATCTGACAAGGAAGTGTGTGGTTTGGGATAATTTCACTGCTTCAAGGACAGAATTACTCATTCTATTTTACACTAGCCTTCTCATGATAACTAAATAAAACTTTCATCCCTGCCCTGCAACATCCAGAAGGAAATAACAACTATGCAACATAACATGATGTTGGATTTTTTTCTGCTATCTTGATGAGTTCTAAGAACTTTATAACAGTTTTTCACTGAATGGGACTTTTCTCAAACCTTCAGTTATTTTAACATTCAAATGCTCAGCTGCTTCCGATAATGGGAATTCAATATCTCATTAACTGACGTAGTTTGGGTTGAGTTGGCTGGTATCCAATACAACATGGAAAGTCGAGGTAAAACTAGTTCAAAAGTCCTTACTAGATGAATTCTCTGATGGCATGTGCAATGATATTAGTTGTAGACTCAGCAACCCAGTCACCTGAGTCAAAATAAATAATTTCAGACCGTCAGCTGTTGAGAAATGTCCATCTGTACATGAAGGTGTTGTGCTGGTGATAAAAATGGATGATCAATATTCAACTTCTATCATATGATTTTAATACCTTTCATGGACTAAAGTTATAAAAAGATGAATACTGACCTGAGATCACTGTCATGGTCAAGACACCACAAATTGAGAAGGCCAGGACACCAAGATGGAATAAATAAAATCGTCTGCACTGAAATTGTCATTTTACCTAAAGACATTGAAACCAGTGAACTCAGTCAACATCCAGAAATTTGCATCACGTTATGAATTCAAAGTTCAGAAGAATGAGATCTCATAGAAACATAAAACTCTGGACAGGGTATATGCAGGTAGGATGTTCCTGATAACTGGGGGAGTCTAGGACCAGGGATCATAGGCTAAGGATATGGTATAGGTCATTTAGGACTGAGATAAGGAGAAATTTCTTCATCTAGAAAATGGTAAACCTGTGGAATGCTCTCCCTCAGAAAGCAGTTGAGGCCAAAACATTTAGTGTTTTCGAGAAGGAGAGAGATGGTACGGTGGTTCAGTTGTTAGCTCTGCTGCCTCACAGTGCCAGGGACCTGGGTTCCACCCCAGCCTTGGGTGACTGTCTCTGTGGAGTTTGTACATTCTCCTTGTGTCTGTATGGGTTTCCCCTGGCTTCCTCCCACAGTTCAAAGATGTGCAGGTTAGGTGGATTGGCCATGCTCAATTGTCCATAGTGTCCAGAGATGTGTAGATTAGCTATGGGAGATGCAGGGTTATAGGGTAGAGGGGTGAGTCTGGGTGGTATGCTCTTTGGAGAGTCAGTGGGGATTTGTTGGGCCAAATGGCCTGTTTCCACACTGTTGGGTTTCTACAAAAGAAAGGAGATATAATTCTTTAAGTTAAATGAATCAATGTATGGAAAGGTAGAACAGGGTATTTAGTTGGATGATCAGCCATGATATGTTGAATGACATAATGGGCTAAGGGGCCTATTCCTGCCTCTTTTCTCTGCTTCTATACCAGTTACTCCTTTACCTTTTAAATGTATTACCTACGTTTGTGTGAGTTTTAGATTTTTTTTAAACTTTGGAGTTAATTACGTAATGAAAGACCTCTTTCTTTGCCTCAACAAGGCCTTGCAATTAACCCCTCCATTTTAAACTAGTTAACTCAGTTTTTAATTGGTGTGTGTGATAAAATGAAATAAAAATATTTGTTGTGAGTGACAGAGGTAATTAAAAAAGAGGAGAGCTGAATTACCACTCCTCAGCAGATAGCAAGAGAGATTGAAGGTTACAGAAGGTGTAACATTTTGGCACTGATCAGTGTCATACCTGGCCTTATTGGGTAGCCTCTGAGTTAGAAGACTGTACGTTCAAATCCCATTCTAGATACGTGCAAAACAACATTTTGGCTGATGTCAGAGCGTTGGAGGTGTCGTTTCCATGGTGAGGTCCAAGCTCTCCTTGCGGGTGGATGTAAAATATCCAATGTCATTATTTGGAAGAAGAACAGCAGTGTTCTTTGTGGTCAATTTTTGTTGCTATAGTAACATCACTGAAATAGCTGCCATGCTTAATGCATTTTAAAGGGGCTACTTTTTGAAAATTGATTCCTGCAGTAATGGCAACTGCTCAGTGCTTTTTGCCTGATGTGGTCTGCAGTGAGCATGGATGATCAGAACAATGGAGACTATACGTTATTCAAGTGGGATGCAGAGGTGAAAACGGAATAGAGGCATATTGTCTCATCTGTTATGAGAAAGGATGCCTTGCAAGAACACTGGGCATAGGGAGACAGATTCCAATAACCCCTAAATTAAATACAAACACATACACATATCCCATAGGTTCCCAGTCTTACATCTGAGCATGCAGAAACCTTTAATGCAGCAAATATGAGCAGTTTGGGTGTGGAGAAGTAGTGCTTACTCTATTACACAGACTCAAACGCAAAAAAACAGAAGTTGCTGGAAAAGCTCAGCAGGTCTGGCAGCATCTTTTGGAGAGAAATCAGAGTTAACATTTCCGGTCGAGTGACTTTGGTTTGGAAAGGTCCCGCGAATTGTCCTGGTTCAATTTTTAAACATAGGAATTTATTTTGTGCATAACAAGGTAAATGTACCCCATTGCATACAATAAACAATAAAACACAATTGTGAAGGAGCAGTCTTAAAAAGAGAGAGATTGCTGGACATTTATTGATGACTATTTGACTAACCTGCTCTGTTCAGGCGTTGGTGATCTGTCTCACCAACCTTCAGCTCAGAGAGCTCCTCCAATTAGAGGCAGGTGATAGCCAGTCTATTTCATAATTTCAGTCATTTGATATTGATGAAATAAAATGATATGGCATCATCAGGTAAGATTAAAACAAAACATGCTGCACCCAGCTCTCATCTTTGTTTTGAATTTGATGATTTGGAATGTTACCAAGAAATGGTGATGGGGCAGGTTGGTTAATCTCACCCAGGGTGATGACAGATTTTGAAGCAGCTGGAGGTGATGGAGTTCGTACAAAAGGTGATGGAGTTCACAACTACTCCGGATGATACAAGCTTCGCTATTATTTAAATGGATTACATGAGAGGCAGGTGCACATTGATGGTAGTTAAGAAAGAAAGAACATGCATTTATATAGTGCCTTTCGTGAGCTCAGAATATTCCAATTACCTTACAGTTGTTTAAATTCTTTTGGAGTGTAATCAGCTGGTATTGTAAGCAAACTTGTGAACAGCAAGATCTCATAGCGAGCAACTTGATAATATAAGACTGTTTCATTTACTGATGCTTGGTTGAAGGTCGAATATCGTCCAGGGCACTAGTTGAAATGTTTCTGCTCATTTACGAAACAGTTCCCACAGATTTTTTACATACATCCAAAGGGGCCTCTGCTTAAATCTCATTTGTAAGATGGAACCACCTCAGTACTGCTTTGCAGTGCAGCCCAGGTTTTGTACTGCAGCCATTGGTACATTTATAAAGGAAGGGAGACAGTTAAGGTTTTTCCTGTCGAGGCAGCTCTTCTCTTAGTGCTGTAAAATTCTCATAGGTGTTGTGTGTCTTTACTCCTGCTCCAAGATTGAGTGAGTGAGGTGAAACCTAGCAGTTGAACAGCGTGACACAGAAGGGGTCGTGTAAGGTGCTATCACGCTGTTGAAATAGAGAAAGCTGTTTTAGGATTATACATTAACTCTTTCTTTAAGTTAGGATAGGAAGCTACACTGTGTGATCCCAAATGCGTGTCTCGTATAACCAAAATACATTTGAAAGTTGTTAATACAGCTCTTAATTTGAGAAGGTTGAGACTGTGTTAGTGATTCAAAAGAAAACAGAAGAGTGCCCAATGTGTTAACTTGCCTTTCCCAGTCAGATCATTGAAATGTTTCTGATGTTGACCTGTAGCCCTGACCAACAGTGATCAACATAGTGAATAGTGCTAGTTTCACTTCACTCCAAAATGCTATGGGGGATATTTTCAATATGTTTCCTGCTCTGCCATTGGCTGTTTGTTCAATTTTTATCACACAGTGTTAGTAAAACAGTGGTATCTTGCTCTGAATGATAAATAAATAGATTCTTTATTTGAGAGGGGGTCAAAGGTTACAGGAAGAAGGCAGGACTGCGGGGTTCAGAAACACATCAGCCACGATTGAATTGTGAAGCAGGCTCAATGAGCCACTGCTCCTGTATCTTATGGTCTTCTTCTGTGATATGCCCTTGTTCTATCTTTGCGTGTGCCAGATCCCCTGTGATAGATATTCTCATCAAGCAGCCAAACAGACATAGAAACCATGTTATTTCAGTTCACTAACTGTTCTGTACAGTTGCATAAGGAGCTTATCATCTCCAAATGATCCTAGCTCTCAGATAGCAACTCAGGTGCAGCACAGGAAAGATAAGAGAAGGATGCGTGGATACCTTGTTGAAGCACAGTGTTAGGAAAAAGTATGACATTTGTGTGTAACTTTCAATTATGGTACACATATACTGACTGTAATATTGGAATAAACTGCACTGACTTGATATTGATATTGATGGGGATCATTGTCAAACAAGTCAAGGTACACTCATTTGAAAATGATTTGTTTAATTAGGTGATTACAAGCACACTCTGATAAAAGGCTGTTGTTTTGTTAGGTGATAAAATGAGCATTGGATTTGGGATTGCCTCTTTATGGCAAGTGGAATGAAAGAAATGGTGTTGTTAGTAAACAGAGGAGACAATTTCAGAAATCATAGAATCATAGAATTTTACAGTATAGAAGGAAGCCATTCAATCCATGTGTCTGTATTTGCTCCTGAAAGAGCTACCCAGCTAGGCTCTTTCTCCAGCTTTATCTCTGTAGTCCTCTAAATTTATCACAGTCAAATATGCATCCAGCTTTCTTTTGAAGCCTCCTACGGCATCCAAATGCATCACTCGCCCAGGCGCGTGTTCCAAATCCTAACAATTCTGAGTAAATATGTTTCTCCTTCTCTCACTCATAGTTCTCTTGCTAACAATCTTGACAGATTCCCACACCTCTGAATGCTAATCTTCATAAAAGTCTGCTTCACAAAATCCCAAGTGGGTGAGGGTTCCTTGTTAGCCATGTCAAAGTGCAGCCTACCCTGACGTGTAAACTTGTGAAGAGAACAGTAGGTTCTGATGAAGCATGTAAGACCCTGGGTACAACAACTGGCTATCCAGGTGATGGTACCTACTTTGCTGTTCAGTTAAATTATAACAGTATGTATGAGCAGTGCACTGCTAGAGATGTTATGACTAATCAAATTAGACAAGGCCCTTGAGGAATAAACAGGAAGAAGGAAAAAACTTAAATGATGAATGAGGGCTAAAAAGGGCCATGAAATGTCCTTGGCAAGTAGGATTAAGGAGAATCCCAAGGCATTTTATACTTATATAAGAGCAAGAGGGGAACAAGGGAAAGGGTTGATCCACTCAGAGACATGGGAGGCACTTTGCGTGTCAAGCCACAGTAAGTGAGCGAGGTCTTAATTTTGCATCGGTATTCACCAAACAGAAAGACATGGATAATGGTAAGATTAGATGATATTCTAGGTCATGTCAATATAAAGGAGGAGAATATTGGGTGTCTTGAAAAACATTAAGGTAGATAAGTCCCCAGGACCTGATGGGATCTATCCCAGGATACTGAAGGAAGCAAGGGAAGAGATTGCTGGGACCTTGATAGGGATCTTCATATCCTCTTTAGCCACAGATGAGGTCCCAGAAAATGAAAAATAGCCAATGTTGTTTCTTTGTTTAAGAAGGACAGCAGAGATAATCCAGGAAGTTGCAGGCTGGTGAGCCTTACATTATTGACACGAAAATTATTGGAGAATATTGTTAGGGACAGGGTGGTCTTATTAGGAAAAGCCAGCATGGCTTTGTGTCAGGGATGTCTTGTCTCACAACTATTGACATTTTTGAGAAAGTGATGAAGATGATTGAGGGTAGAGCAGTGGATGTTGTCTACATGGACTTTACTAAAATATTTGTCAAGTTCCCTCATGGTAGTTTGGTCCATAAGATTAAGAAACATGGGATTCATGGTGATTTGGCAAGTTGAATACAAAATTGACTCGGCCATAGAAGACAGAGTGTAGTTATGGAGAGTTGTTTTTCTGACTGGAGGTCTATGATCAGTGGTGGTCCACATGGATCAATGATGAGACTTCTGCTATTGTAATATATATAAATGAGTTGAATGAAAATGTAGGTGGTCTGATTAGTAAGTTTGCAGATGATACAAAGAATTAGTGGATAGTTAGGAAGGTTGTCAAAGGATATAGCAAGATATAGATTAGTTGGAAAGTTGGGTGGAGAAACAGCAGATAGAATTTATTTCAGACAAATGTGAGATGACGCATTTTGGAGGCTCAGGCACAAGAGGAAAGTGTACAGTAAATGACAGACCCCTTAGGAACATTGATATACAGAGCGATCTTGGAATGTAAGCCCATAGTTTCCTGTAGGTAATATCACAAGTGGATGAGATGGTAAAGAAGGCATATGGTATACTTGTCTTTGTTGATCGGGATGTTGAGTATAAAAGTTGACAAGTCATGTTGCAACTGTATAAAACTTTAGTTACGCCTCATTTGCAGTATTGCGTTCAGTTCTGGTCATATTATAGGAAAGATGTGGATGCTTTGGTGAGGGTGCAGAAAAGGCTTACCACGATGTTGCCTGGATTTGAATGTATCAGCTATAAGGACAGAATAACCACAGAAAAATCTCCTTCAGATTCTACATATCTATGGGACAGAATTTTAAATCAGTTTATGTGGGCTTCCACGGATGCCCACTTGTGGTGAAAATATCAAGAAGAAAAGTCAAGCAAATTAAACGCATCCTAACTCTTTCTATATTTGTTAACTCTGTTCCACCTGCCCTGACCAACAAACTCCATTATTCAGCTAAAGTAACTAATTTCATAAATTTCATTTCTAATTTTCATTTTTTAAAAATTTGGAACATTTGTGAAGTATTCTTATGGTCAAAATAATGTGTTGGAGAATGATTGTTGACCTTTTACCTCCAGATGCACTGACTTGGATGGCAAACTCGGACCAGGCTGGTGTGGTCTGGTATCATTGCCTCTTCTGCTGGCTTTGAGGAAGAGCACATCCTGCCTCTGCATCATCCCATCCAAAAAGGACAACAAGGTGAGGCATCAATTTCTCTTGTCTGCTGTATCTGGGGAAGCTCCTGCCGAACAGGTCCAAATCAGTCATTCAAAGATGGTACCAAGCTAGGAATTTCAGTCAATGCCAAGATATCCCAACAGTGGCAAGCATGGTATTGGTCTTTTCTGAAGAAGGGTCCCAACCCAAAACATCAGCTTTCCTGCTTTTCTGATGCTGCCTGGCCTGCTGTGTTCCTCCAGCTCCACACTGTGTTATCTCTGACTCCAGCACTGGCAGTTCTTACTATCTCTGGTATTGGTAGACCGGGTCTAGAAGCAGTGAGACGGTCAGGGTAGTTAGTTAATGAGACAGGTTTGATAAGCTGTGGCAGGAAAATTTGTGTGGCCTCACAGAGAGAAAGTCTCCATGAAACCGATATTACCTAGAAATATTCAGCCCCATGTCTATGTTACAGCAGTGACACATGTAAATTGAACACACAAGATGGCCAGCACATGTGTCTGAGTACTGGCCAAGGATGAATCTGGATGTTAAAGGCTTTATGAATCCATGAGCTATTCCAAACATATGAATGCCAGCGGTGATGGGAACGTCTGAGTCCACGTGAATTTTCTGTCCACTTCTTAGTTGCAACATATCTACTCTAGGTCATCAAACAATGAGAAATTTGGAGAAGTAATTGGTTACAAGGAGAAGAGTACATCCTTGTAAAGATCACTTCTCCAGATTTCTCATTGTTTGATGACTTAGCAAAGCATGATTGTGACTGTCGCTGACTTGATGACTGCTATACTAAATTAATCTCTGACAGTGGTCTGTAATTCACTTGCAAAGCATGTGATATAAGTGGGGTACTACCCATGTCACATCATCACCTCATTATCCACACTGAAATGATCTAGCAGAACGTATGGTAGGTATTATTAAATCAATGATGATTAATCAATTGACTGACAGCAACCAGCAGCTAAACAATAAAGTTAAAGTAAAACTTTTTTTTTTGCGTTGTGTCACTTTATTTTTCTGCAAGAAAAATGGAGAAGGGGTTATCTTTCCCAGGGCAACTTATGGTCAATAGACATGTAAGAAAATCCTTGCCCAGTAACCAATTGTCCACCCATTCCAAAATAAAGGATATTCTTCTTCAAAGATAGAGGAGAATAGAAGAGATACCCAATAAGTGACCAAGTAGAGAGTTACTATAAAGGCACTCTCGGCAGCAACAGTAATCTAGAATACAATACAAATGCTTGAATACCAGCAAATATTTCTAGACTAAAATATGCCCAGATCATGCAAAGTCTTTCTGTTTGTGGTTCTACATTTGAAGCCATCTCAAACAAATGTACAGCATGTCAATCATGCATGAAAAGAGTGAGGAAGAACATTCCGAAGATGATGATTACACAGTGATATTGACTGACAGCACCCAGCAGCAGGACAAAAACGTTGTAAAACAGGTGCAACAAGGAACATTGTGTACCTCTCCCAACAAGTATACATTGCCAGATCAGTACAAGTTGTCAAACCTCCAAAGTGTTCCAGTGAAGTTTCGAAATCTGTTTTTACCTGTTTTGCCTAACTATCAAATTGATGACATATGCTTATGTCCAGCAATATATATCCATTTGGGACTTTTTTTAATTATGGAAAAAGAAGATAGTTCAACAATGTGTCACAGCTAGCACGCAGTATACTTTTAAGAGACATGCTCATGATGTCATCACTGTATCGTAGCATGAGAACATAAAAGTCTCAAACTCCATCTTAATTCAGGTCACTTGGAACATGACATGTTGGTTGAAGTAAGTTATTACTTGGAACTGAAAAGCTTAATGTTAGCTCAGACACAGATGTGCCCATGAATGTAATATATGCAAACATCAGTGAGCTGTAACAGACATCTGTTGGGCCTTTCAATACCACAGAAACTGTTTCCCAGCCTCTTATGTTATGATGGACAATAATAGATTTGCTGCATCAAGTAAAAATACCCTGCTGGAGGTAAACACATCACAGGGATATAGAGCAAAGATTGGAAAATGAAATTCAGTTGCTGATCTGGTAAGATCTAATTAAATGGTGTAGATGCAAAGGCTGAATGGTCTATACCTCTTCCTAATGTTTGGGGTGTTGTTCAAATTTCCACAGCAAAGGTGTATTGGCTTAAATGAGATTGAAACATATAGTTTTTAGGTGTAGCTGTGATACTCTTGTAATGATGATAAGGTGCAGCTCTTCCAGTTTCTCCCCTCAAAAAGAATAGAAACGAATTGTGCCTTGTACGTTAAATAAGAACAGTTTGCAGGCAGAGTGCTTATTATTAAAGTAAAACACTTGCTAATGTTTTGTGAACACTCTATGGTGAAGGGTCACTGATCATAAGTTGATGGTGCTTGCTGCTGCTGTTGCCACTGAGATGGTCCCTGAATCTTTGGCTCAAATGATATTTGAGATTAGCTAGAAATTTTTTACAGTGCATTGTTGCACTTTAATATCCAGTGAACAGCCAGGGATACCCAATTGCTTTTCAGATGGAACCCTGCCTCTGCTTCCACCCCCATTCCAAATGCAGCCTCTATGGCTGCAGTACAGCTTTAAAGAACAAGATACATATTGAAGGACTAGTTCTTAGCCATCTATTAATTCTCAAGGTCTGAATGAAGGCAAACTGAAAGTTCATGAGCCAATTTGGACAGCTTAGCACTGCTGTCTCACAACACCAAGGACCCACGCTCGATTCTACCCTTCGGTGACTGTCTGTGTGGAGTTTGTACATTCTCCCCGTGTCTGCGTGGGTTTCCTCTAGTGCTCTGTTATCCTCCCATAGTCTAATGATGTGCAGTTTAGGTCGCTTGGCCATGCTAAATTGCCCATAGTGTCCAGGGATGTGCAGCTTAGGTGAATTAGCCATGGTAAATACAGGCTTACAGGTAAAGCGTAGTAGTATGGACCTGGGTCTGGATGCTCTTGGAGAATCGGTGTAGACCCAATGGACTGAATGGCATGCTTCCACGCTGCAGGGTTTCTGTGAAGATAGCTGCTGTACTCTGCCCAACCTTTCTAGGGAGTGGGCTTCAACATAAAGACATTGCGTAGCTCCATTGCTTTAACTGTCAGTTCACTCTAACATAAACACAATCAATGCAAATTAAACATGAATCAACAGTGAATGACATTTCAAATGAAGAAGTAAAATCTATTTTAAATAGTCAATATTATAAAGATACATTTGAAACCACCACAAGCACTTGACATTTGGCAACACATACAGCTCCAAAATTTTCTAAAATGGTACATAAGACTCAGTCAATTTGAGCCTCAAGTCATGTTTGCTGGTCCATCTGAGATGTCCAGAGAAGATCATCACCCAAATTGCACAGGTTCCTGCAGAACCTCTGTAGCTAGGTTCACGATAGTCACAATGGAATCGTTCCCTCAGAGATTCATTTGTTTGACTACTTCAATGAACTTGTGTGAAATAGTCTGGTCAGCTCTGACAAAATTCAACAGCAGTAAATTTCTATGGTTCAGTGTTGCTGTCCTGAACCTGCCTTTCACTTTCTGACCTTTTTAACCATATTGCGAGTATGAGGTGGGCTATTAGGGAATGAAATAAAACTTGAAAAACTAATTGCTGTTGTTCTGACTCATGAGGAGTATATACTGAGGGAGCTGTTGTCTGATATCAGAGCCTTGCAGTGGAAACATTGTTACACTCCCTCAAAGGATGAATGGAATAAGTTAAGTGATGCATTTTTAAAAATAAATGGAATAATTGCTTGAAGGGAAGGGCTGGGACTGTACTGGTACTCATCCAAAGAGGCCAAATGGCTTCCTTCTGTGTTATACCACCCTGTAATACCTGGTCATCCTGCTTTAATGAATTTTTGTATTCCATAAACAGCAACTTGTAAGTACAGTCATTGCCGCGTATCTGCAAAGGTTCTGCCCCTGAGAACTCTCATGAATAATGAAATTTGAGAGTGCAGAGCTCATTGAACATAGTTTTAAAATAGGTTAAAATCACCCATGGATGTTGATTTTTGTTGTTATTTATGTTTTGATGAAGATATATGAATTTGTGATTTGTGATTTCGCATATACAGATATATTATACGCCCTCTCTGTTCTCCCCTTTGCGGCAGCGGTCCTTTAACTGCAGGTCATCTTTATGTCTGTTCACATGGATTTGATCTCTGTTCCCTTCCTGTTGATCTGCATTCCAGGTCAAGGGTTAAAATTACACAATTAATATTTTGACAGTTGACGCAAACTTGTAAAAGTCCTTTTCAAACATTCCTTTAAAAAATAATTTAAATTCCACAGACTTTGAAGAGAAATTACAAAATTTCCCTACTTTCCGGCTTCAGGTTGTTACATTCAATAATGCATTGCTGTTTTCTATACTCTAATGGTGCGTGGAGGTAAAAAAAAAAGTTGACCATAAAGGTAGAATTGTTATAGTGTGAAATGTGATAATTCAGTGCAAGGGCAGAGGTGGAACTCTGTAATAGAGATCACACATTTTATTCACTTTGCAGAAAAGAAGGCAAATAGGAGAAGATATGTCAAGTATTAGATCTTCAAAACATTGCTTTGTTGAAACCGATGCCATTAATGATGTTTCCAGAAACTCAGTTACGTGCTGCAGTCTGGGATAATCAATTCACTACTTAATAAGTCATTACTTTTACACTTTGTTTAAACAATGTCAAAACAAATATCATTTTCAAAGGCAGCACTGGGCTACTGAATGTAATGAAACTTAAGATCAGAAAAATGATGGAACTCGTGTGTAAGAAAAAGACTGATTGCTGCGTGTGATGGAGCCTTTTATCGGAATTGGTGAAGTCTGATTGAAAACTTACATTGAAAATATTAACCTACTTATTATTTTCATGATTATTATACATTTCCACCATGTTCTGTTCCTAGGACTTGTGGCCTTTTATCTCTCCTAATGTGGTCTTAGCCCATTGTGATTGTCTTTTGAGTGCTCTCTGTCCTCTGAATCTTCCTTCCGGGCTTTGACACGGTCCCTTGATTTTTATACATTAACCATATGATATCGTAATATTCACTACAAAACCAAACTCAGCATGTAAGGGGGCTTTTATCATACTTGTGCAGTTGCTATACCACAATCTCTGTACACTGTCAAGACCTGTTCTAAGTTGTTACATCAATGAGAATACCACTTTGGATATTGGTTTAATGACAATCAGATTTCCGCTGTTTTCGCAAAGAAAGATTTCCATGGTGCATTGTTCTGAAAGCTGCCCAATTTGACAGTGTTTGAGATAAGTGTATTGGTGGAATCCATATATATTTTAAGTGCTCTAGAATATATGAATTTCAAGGGCACTACAAGCTAAACAGGAAATAAGTGAGTTTAAATCGTTATTTTAATAATAGCCAAATTTATCGGTTCTCTTTATAATGGCTTAATAAATTATTAAAAATAAATTTTAATAAGTAATTAATTTCTTTAATCTTTGTACATGAGAGAAAATATACTTCCTTAATTTTAGTCCTTGAATTATCAACGGGAGGTGACTGGCACCTGAAAAGGTATCTCATTAATTTGCCATTTTACAGTGTTGATCATTAGGCTTAGGACATTATAGAATTGCTTCCAGACATCATGTGCCAACTGGAGACTGCAGTATTATTCCTTTCATATTTTATTAATATACATTAAAATATGCATCAAACCCTATTTGTCCTTCTTTTAAAACAAATACTTAAAAACACAAAATTTAATTTTAAAACAAAAATCCAATGCTGTAAATTTGAATTATTTTACTTGGCTCATGGGAAGTACCTTTGCTAATCCTGCATTTATTCTACATCCACAATGGGTCCTGTGAAAGTGATGGTGATCTGTTTTCTTGAAAAGGTGCTATCCGTGGGCGGTTAGGTACAGCCGCAATGCTGTTAGGAGGAGAACAATGTTCCCTTCAAACTGTATGGGTCCACTCACCCCAATTAGCATTCAAATGCATTGTCTTCTGGTTCTGGAAATCATTACCCCAACTGTATATTGAAGATCTGCATGACGACAGGAAACCTGAGAGGGAACATAGGGAGGGAGTTCTAGGATTTTGATCTAATAACATTGAAAGAATGCTGATCTAGCTCCATTTCATTCAGGATAGTGTGTGGTTTGAAAGGGAATGTGCAAATGATGTCACTCATGATAGCTCCTACCTGTGTCCTCCTGGACAGTAGGGGATTGCATGTTTTGCTGGTACTATCAAAGGACCGTTGATGAACTTACGGAACATTATGCAACAAAACCTTATCAAAAGGTGCCTCATTCTAACATGTTCATTCCTTGACTATTCACTGTTCTGAACCAAGAAAGTTGTCTGCCTCATCCTCTGCAGTGAAAAGCAATAGAAGCCATTTAGGCCAGCAGTCTTCAAATAAGCTCAAAGCCGATGAATGCTAACAAAGAAAGCCAAGAGTCATAAACAGATGCTTGAGATAGGAACAGGAAAATGCCTTCAGTCCAATAAGCCTGCCCCATCATTTAATACAATCTTGGCTGATTTAACACTTTATTCCCTCTTATTCACCCCCATCCTCATAACCTTGTATGCGCCTGTTATTCAGAAATCCATCAATCTCTACCTTAAACGTACTCAAAGGACAAACTTCTACAGCCCTCCTACGTACAGAATTCCAAAGATTCACAACATTGAGTAATTTCTACTCACCTTGGACCTAAGTGATATCTCCCCAATATTTAAATTATGCACTTAGTTCCAGACTCACCAACCTCTTGAATACAGGATATCTGCATTTACCCCGTCTATTCCATTAAGTATTTTGTAACTTTTAATGAGATCACCTCTCAGTCTTCAAAACTCTACAGAATACAGGTCCAGTTTGCCCAATCTCTCCATACGAAAGTCTCATTGTCCTGGGAATCTTCATTGCTCTCCCTCTATGGCAATAATATCATTCCTGACAGAAGGAGACAAGAACTGCAGAGAGTACTCCTGATATGGTCTAACCAAATTTCTAAAGAATTGAAATAGGACTTCACCACTCCTGTACTCAAATCCTCTTGCAATAGAAACGAATATTCTATTTGCCTTCTTAATAGCTTGCTGCACCTGCATTTAAGCCTTCAGTGATTTATCAACATGAACTCTGATATCCTTCTGTACTTATGCACTTTCTGACCTCTTGCCATTTAAGAAATACTCTGCGCATCTGTTCCTCCAACCAAAGTGGAAGACTTCACATTTTTCCACATTATATTACATCTGCCATGTTCTTGCCCAATCTCTAAACTTGTCCAAATCCTCCTTAAAATGCTTTACATCTTCCACACAACACACACTACTGCTTAGCTTTATGTAAACCCAAATTCAGAACAAGCAATTTGATACCCACCTTCAAATCATTGATATATCCAGTGACCGGCTGGGGACCAAGTATTGATGCTTGTGGTACCCCACTCATCACAGTGCTAATTCATGCTAATAAAAGAATAAACGATTTATCCCTACTCTGTGTTTTCTCTCTGTTAGCTGATCATTATTCTATGCTTTAATCTTTATAATCAGTCTACTGTGGGGGACTTCATCAAAAGCCTCCTGAAAATCAATGTAAATCATGTCTTTTGACTCGTCTTTATTCATTTTGTTAGTAACATCTTCAGAAAGTCGAACAAATTAATTAAAAATGAGTCCATGCTGACTATGCTTATTCAGATCATTATCAAACTGGTGTCTATGTATTCCATCCCTTATCATAGATTATAGAATTTTCCGTACTACTGATCTAAGGCTAGCAGGTTTGCAGTTCCCTGTTTCCTCTCTCAATCCCATTTAAGGAAGTGGTGTGACATTTGCTACCTTTTAATTCACTGGAATCGTTCCAGAATCTATAGAACTTTGGAACGTAATTAACAATGCAGCAATTAACTCAACAGCAATCTTCTTCAATACTCTGAGATGAAAAGCAGCTGGTCTTGGGTATTTACCAAATTTATGCCTCATTAATTTCTTTTGCATAATGTTCTTAGTTTTTCTTCAACTCCTCATTTTCTCTAATTACTTTGGTCGTTAATTCTGGGAGATTTCTTGTATCTTCCTCAATGAAAACAGACACAAACTAATCATTTACCTTCTTTGCCTTTTCTCTATTCCCCATTATAAGTTTTCTTGACTCTGCTTTTCATAGATTTGTTTTAGTCAAATCCTTCCTATTTATGTTTATATAGAAGCTTTTATTGTCCATTTATATGTTTTTTGGTAGATTGTATTTATACTCTAATCTCCCTTTCCTTATCAATTTCTTAGTTTTCCCTTTGGTATTCTATAAACTTCCCAATCCTCAGAATTACTGCCATTTCTAACAACATTATAAGCCTTTCCTTTTAACCTTATGCAAACCGAACTTCCTTTGTCAGCCACGGTTGACTGTCCAAGTTTTTTAGTTTTTGTACTTTGAAGGAATATTAAGTTGTGAAAAAGTTCTTTAAAGACTATCCATTGCCCATGTACAATCATTTAAAGGATTTTCCCAATTACCAATTTGTGTCTCATACCTTCATAATTTCCCTTTTACAAATTTAACAGCTTTGCTTCAGAATGAACTACCTTGCTTTCAAACAAAATGTAACATACTATCATATTGCGGTCGCTCGTCCTTAAAGGTTCTTTTACAATAAGATTGTTAATTAGGTGCTCAAGGTTGAAGTTCACTGTGTAAGTTGTGTTTGAGGGTATACAGCTGAGAATTTTGAGTAGACACCCCTGCAGGTGCAGGTTAAAAAAATAGAAGTCTCTGATTTTTCAAAATAAAATATCTTCAGCAAAGCATGAAGACCACTTTGATTTTTTTGGATTGTGGAATAAAATTGGGAAAAGATGTTCCTTTAAGTCAAGGATAATGTACAAGAATAGTTTCTGTATCATTACATTGCCAGTGAAGGGAAGTACCAGAGTGCTAATGTTTGCCAGGGTGCATGGTAGCCTTTTAAAGATGGCCTGGGTGCCAGTAATGACCATCCTTCAGGGGATATCTGACAGGTAGAGAATTGTTTCAGGAAAGGCTGGTGGTGGAATGAGGCTAGCTTCAGACGAGAGGAGCTCCATCGAGGCAGGTAGTTAGCTAATGAGGTAAGTTTGGTGAGGTGCAGTGAGAAAACTTGCTCAGCCTTGCAGAGATATTCTCCATGAAACCCGACGATATTGACACTTCGCCAAAAAAGATAAGATTCAACTCAGGAGAAGAATTGGCTGAATTGTGTACTATCTACCCATATGTGCAATGACAGCTATGCTGACAGCTTTAGCCAGTGACAGTGTTTACTGACATCATGTTGCCACTGTTCAAAACCAGGTGAGCACCATCCATTCAGAGGCTGTCAGAAATGACACATTCTATAAAACTTTCAATGTGACAATTATTCCAAATTCCATCTTTATCAAAATATTACATATCAGGTAAGATAAGGGCACTAATCTTTTTAAGTCACCCTGAATGTATTGCATGTCTGACTGGTTTGGAGATGAAGACTTGCTGTATTATTTAACAGTAATCACAAAGGGCTGTACCATTCTGTTTACCACAAACATCTTTGGATGTTTCACTGTTGGAGTACAAAGGCTTTGGTTACCTCAAGCATTCCAATTCTAACATAACTCATTCTGGAACTTACATTTCATGCATTTTTGGACAGTCAAAGTATTATTATGGGTACCTGCATCTCTGTGCTGGTATTTAATATATATTAGTGCCATTTGCTTCCTTTAACTTAATCTATTCATAGATCATCAAAAATGCAGTTCAGGAAATAACATTCACATACCGCCTCTATAAACACATATTTTATACAATCTGAACTCAGAGAATAGTCCTGCCTATGAATGAGTGAAAGGGTTTATTATATTCACGGGTTGCAGATTAGTATCTACTTTAAATGACACAGTTCGTTGCACACTCTAGCAGTTCCAAAAATATTCAAAATGAAGATTTGGAGCTTCTCAAGCAATAAACCTTCGAAACTTGGCATTGACCCAATTGCAATGATCATGCAATTGCCGTGATGGTGAAGTAGTGTGAGACTACCTCCTGAAGTTAGTCACAGTTCTTGTCTAAATGTATCTTGGTGACTTGCCATCTAACTTATTTTGCACAGCCGGTACCAGTATGAATATGAAACCATTTCATGTTGATTGTTTTCTCAAACTAGCCTTTTAGGTTGTGAGAGAGCTAAGCATGAAAATCAAGAAAGGAAATTAAGTTCAGTGAAAACGTATCCTTTAGTAGGACCAAATATTGCTGTGAAGTAAACTAATTAGGGATAATTTTATACCCCATCCTACCAAACTGCTGTATTGCAGGCTTGTGGTGGTGGGAGGAAATGCAAGACAGAACAAATGGCTAGTCCAACATCTTCCCTTCCACCGTGGGGTTATCATCCATACTAGTGGCTGGACGAGTTATCTTTAGGTCTGTTGATGTCTTTAACTGGCCAATTAAGGGTCTGTTTCCAACTTTGTTGGTATAAAATGGTGGGCAAGAAAAAGTGGGCAAAGAAGGCTGGCCCACGCTTAAATAAACTCAGTCTGAAAGGAGGAAAGCAAGTGCAGCATTTTCTCTGGATGTGCCTATCTGGGGCATCCCTTCCCCCCAAGATAGTATTTCAATGTGATCCCCCCTCCATTGAATTCTCCAGAACACAGTCTTCACTGCTCTCAACTACCCCATCTTTCAAGCCACCAATCCCTCCCCAACCGCAAGTCCCAGACTTATCTGAGGCTGATTTTCATGTCATCATTTTTCCAGGCTGTTCCTTATAGTCTTAACAGTGGCCATTATTTGGTGGTGGCACTATTAGGACTATCAGCTGCCTGCTAGTTTCATTGACCAGCAGTTCTCGAGAGCAGAGCCACTTTTCTCTTGGCAGAGGTCCCACTGAGACCTCCCTGTGTACTATTGCTGCTAGCTAGCCTTTCTTTTTTCAAAAGTCATTTAGTCAAGTTTCACGACTGTGCTCACTACGAGGGATTTCAGGTAAGCTCCAGGTTTCTGAAGGAGCTGAGTTTGGAATATCTGGCCAGAAGTGCTAAGTGCAGTTGTAACACAAAAAAGAGCAAGAGTGGAGTGGAAATCTGACTGTGACTCCCACTCCTCTGAAGATCCGGGCCTATGTCATGGCCAGCTTTAATACACAAAGAACTATGGATGCTGGAGATGTGAAGCCAATAAAAACAGAAATTGCTGGAGAAACTCAGCAGGTCTGGCAGCATTTGTGAACGGAAAACAGAATTGAAGTTACAAGTCCAGTAACCCTTCTTCACCTCCAGCTTTCTACTTCCTGTCTGTTTCTCCTCTTCTATCTTTAACTGCTGATAGTTTGATTATGATTATCTTTTTCTTGTTTCTCATTGTTATTGCCAATACATCTCATTTTTGTCTATTATTTGAACAAAGGCATGAACCCATTTAAAACAAACGGGGTAACATTTAGAAGAGCTGAATGATTATAGTATTTGTACGAATAAGACCCTCTGTAGACATGTAGCTCGCAAAATGTCACCATGTTCTGGTGCCATCTTGAATCCCACTGTTATCAGACTTCTGAATGGAATACTCAAATTTTAAATTTAACGTTGATCTTGCTCTCTGTGCACCTTCTCTGCAGCTGTGACATTGTATTCTTCAGTCTGTTCTATTACCCTAATGCAGTTTGTTTAGTATGACCTGCCTGTACTGTACGTAAAGCAAAACTTTTCACTGTACCTATGTACATCTGACAGTAATAAAACAAATCAAATTATATTGAGTTTTCAGATGAATGATATCTTCATGAGTGAACAAAAACTTTAAATGCCAATATTCCAAACAACAACTCCACGCTATCATGTAACACTGAGCAAAAAAATATTAGCTTTTCGTCAAGAATTAAATCACCAGAAGGAAAATCAGGCCGTGACCTTATAATCGGTGGCCATATCATTGCTGCGTTTGGACACAATCTCGAAGGGCTCCAGTACATCTTGGAAACATTTTATATTAGATTACATTCCTTTACTTTGTATTCATTCATGGAACGTGGGTGGCACTGGCTGGAGCAGCATTCATTGCACATCCTTAGTTGTAATTTGAGAAGCTGGTGGTGAGTGGTCTTTTTGACCAGCTGCAATCCATGTTCTATACATGGTACACAATGCCAATAGGGAAGGAGTTCTAGGATTTTGACCCAGCAACACTGAAGGAATGGAGATATATTCCCAAGTCAAGATGGTGAGTGGCTTGGAGGAGATCTTGCAGGTGATCGTGTTCCCATGTATCTGTTGCCTTTGTCCTTCTATATGACTGTGATTGTGGGTTTGGAAGGTGCAGTCTAAGGATCTTTGGGGAATTTCTACAGTACATTTTGTAGATGGGTCACAATGCAATGAGGCATCAGTGGTGGGGGAAGTGGATGGTATCTAGCTTCTTGAATGTAGTTGGAGCTCTATCCATCCAGGCAAGCAGGGAGTATTCCATCATTCTCCTGGATTGTGTCTTGTAGATGATGGACAAGTTTTGGGAAGTCAGGAAGTGAATTATTCACTGCAAGATTCATAGCTTTAACCTGCTTTTGTAGCCACAGTACATATATGACTAGTCCAGTTGAATTTCTGGTCGAGGATAACTCCCAGGATGTTGAGGGACTGAATGATGGTAGTACCTTTACATGTCAGGGGGCGATGGTTAGATTTTCTCTTTTTGGAAATGGTCATTGCCTGGCATTTGTGTGGTGCAAATGTTACTGGCTACTTGTCAGCCAAGCCTGGATATTGTCCAGATCTTGCTGCATTTGGGCATGAATTGCTTCAGTAAGAAAGAAACCTGTTGTATCAGCTACCAGCCAAATGGCAAGTTTTGGTCCTGTTTATATCTACACGGTGAAAGTTCAGGTTGTACTTGCAGACAACCCCAAATCTGGCTACAATGGTAGATGTCTAATTCCTATACATTTGCAACTTTCAAGAGGAATACATTGTTCTGCTCATCCTGACTTTTGGATCACTGCTAAAGAACTTTGAATCCCTGCAGTGTGGAAGCAGGTCATTTGGCCTACTGAGTCCACACTGATCCTCTGAGGAGCATGCCACCCAGACACACCCCATAACCTACATTTACCATGGATAATCCACCTAGCCTGCACATCTTTGGACTGTGGGAGGAAACAGGAGCACTTAGAGAAAGCCCACACAGACAGGGAGAATGTGGAATCTCCACACAGACAGTCACCTGAGGGTAGAATTGAACCCGGGTCTCTGGTGTTGTGAGGTAGCAGTGCTAACCATTGAGCCACCATGCCGCTCCAACGACTGAACCCCCATGCTACCAAACTTATTTCACTGTCCAGTATTCTCCATTAACTGCTCAAGCACCAATCATATTCCCACTTGGTTAATAAGTGGTGAGTGTTGTGGACTGCTAGATATTCAGTCAAAGGCTTGGTTTTTAATGAAGTTTTAATTTCAATCCTGAGGGATATAGAGATTTTTATGGACTTGTTGCTAAGTATGACACCAATTCTTCAATGGTTATTGATTGCTCTCTTTATTCAAGAAACGTGAGAATCCATTTACTATGTTGGAACTATGACTGCCTTTGAGCCCTCTCAAGTACTGCATTAAACTTCGTATCAGCATAACATCCATTACCAATCTCGCAGTAACGTAACTAAAGGATGGAAATTTAAGGGTTATTTCTGTGTTTTGGTTTGAGAACATGTTCTTTCATTGTTTGAGGAGTTTAATGACTCAATGAAGGTCTTGCAGTCTGGACAATTTGTCCCTGTCATTGATTTGTTTCCTTTTTAAAGAATGATTACAAAATATGTAGTTATAAAAAACAGGATAACTTTCAGGGTGGTGAAAATGTATTGCAAAGAATGTGATATGTATTTTTACATTTCCCCATGAGGTGAACTGGTAGTTGTGAAAGAACTTAAGTACAATCTATTGTTGTGATCTAAGGACTTTTCCTTCTTACTGAGCTGGTACGATGATGGATTGTGTGTCACCAGATATAGGGGTTTTAATTTTACTGCAATTCTATTACATTCATTACAATCAGTCAACAAACTATTCATCGCAGCATCAACCCGCATGGCTGATATGGGTGTGATTATCAATGCAATTTAGCAACAAACTTTGTATTTTAGTTTGAGAGTTATAAATTGTTTTTTGGTTTTAAAAAATCCCCATCATTGTCATGCATTTTCCTCAAGGAAACCTTGTCCGCTGAAGCAAGTGCTGCACATTGTATCTGTGTGATACATTGCTAAGGACATGGTCTGCATTGTGCCGCTGTCCTGCTGGTTAATTCCTCATCGCAATTTTAATTGCTATATGTAAATATAAACAAGACAAAGGTGCAGAACAGCAATCATAGGAAAGATAGTGAATAAATAGTGCTAAAGCCTGATAATATGTAAATGGTGTAGAATATGGAGTGTTCACTGATCTCAGTGATGTATACCCCAGGATATGGAACCTATCCTAATGATGGCCCATGCATTAGTAATAGATTGAATTTTTCACCACATCTTTCAACAGCATAATTACAGAACTTTAAATATGATGTAGCTTTGCGTCTATGTCAATGCCTATAAAAAGTAGGCGATGTTGATAACACTGCCTGAATGTCAATGGCAAGAGAAGACAGAACGTCATTTTGGGTAAGGTCATGTATATATTTAGAATCATCCATTCAATCCCTCAGGTCTTTTCGACCAACCAGTTAGATCATTCCTGATCTGCACTTTAGCTCCATACCTTGTTTTGATCCACAAACCTTGATCAACATGCCTGATAAATTTATTGCTCTAAATCTTGACAATTTTAATTGATCCATAACATTGCTGTCTTTTTGGGGAACATGTTTTGATTTCCAATACTCTTTGCATGACAAGGCGTTTCCAGACTTCAATCTTGAAATGTTCTTGCATTAGCTTTAAAA
The DNA here is from genome assembly GCA_024137785.1 of Ginglymostoma cirratum. Lineage (NCBI taxonomy): Eukaryota > Metazoa > Chordata > Chondrichthyes > Orectolobiformes > Ginglymostomatidae > Ginglymostoma > Ginglymostoma cirratum. The sequence goes on along the minus strand of JAHRHZ010000082.1, from coordinate 10,189,333 downwards.
TTATGGCAGCTTTGTTGTGGATTCTTTGAACTTAATGAAATTGTTGCTCTGTCTCTATGAAATTGAATTCTTTTAGCATTTTAACACCACAGTAAAAAACATCTTGCGCTCCCATTCCTATGATGTGGAGGTGTCTCTCAAGCATGCGAGCACGCACACTGTCTCTCTCCCACACATGCACACACACAATCTCACTCCCATGCACATGTACACACACACAGATGCACGGACACGTAAATCTGTGGAGTGAATTTGTGTTTGTAGATACATTCTATTTTGTTCAAAAAGCACACAATTTATAGAAAATGTGGCGTTTTATAAATTCCTACTTTAGAAATAAAACCAGTCTGACTCCAAAGCAAAACACAAACAGAATCTTAACAAGACCTCATACCGAATATGCAGTATCTGACCTAATATGTCACCTCTTCTTTACACTGATAAAACCTTTAGTTCTCTCAGGACAGGGACTTGAAAGAAATTTGGGCATTTACACATACATATTAATCAATTAAAACCTTCTAACTAATTAAAGATTTAAAAGCATCTTAGTTTTATTTAATAAATCCTCACTAGTGGTGTGATTCTTTGATCTTTTACTTATAAATTCTGTGTCTGATACTACCTCTTTCACTAACATCTGAAGAGGGAGTGAGGTTCCAAAACCTTATGTTTTCAAATAAACCTGTTGGACTATAACCTGGTGTCGTGTGATTTCTTACCATTTCTGGAATGATCATGCTGCATGATCATCATCTAGCAGTGGACAGGTGATCAATGATGGATAAGGAGGGTTCACTGATCTCAGTAATATATATAGGCCAGGGCGTGGAACTTAATGATGGAAAAAACTCTATTCGTCCAATTTACACCATACAAAGTGACAACTATTTCTAATCTCTAACTCAAAGCAAGGGGAGACAAAACCCTGGTCAATTCATTGCAATGAAATCCGGGAAACCCTTTATTAAATTCTGTTAGGTAACCACAACCAGTCCAGAAGGTCACTCTGAACCTGAACTCTTTGCACTACCCATCCTTTCCATGAGATTGTACATTGTCCAAGCAGAAAAAAAAATCCTCTCCTGATAAAAGTTACTCAGTGAATTTACATCTATCGCATGAGAAGACAGTCTGTTCCAGATAACCACTATTGTCTGGGAAATGAACCATAATCCAACATCTAACCTACTTTGGGTCTCATACAACTTTTAAATTGTGACTGTAGTCCTCTCTAATGTATTCAACTGATTAAACGACTTGAAATCCTTTCGTCATCAAATAAACTTCGTTCAGATCTCCCTAATCTAGGTTTCCATAAAGCAACATATACAATTTATTTTTGATTTGATTTATTAATGTCACATGTACCAAGGTACAATGAAAAGTATTGTTTTGCATAGTGACCAGACAAATCATACCTTTATTAAGTACTTTAGAGTAATAGAACAGAATGAACAATATAGTTCACCTATCTTCATAACTAAGATGCTTTAGACTGATAATTAACCCAGTGCTCTTCTCTTAACGCTTTCTAAAGCCTCAACTCGCTCATGACATAAAGAGACTAAAACTAAGCAGTCTTCTAAATGAGGCCTAATGGAAGTATTAAAGAAGAACATTTATCAGATTAGCACTAAATGGTTGATGAAGATAACATTAAGTTAGTGGATTTTCCCAACTTGTCCGTTGGGCCAGCAATAACGGGAATCCATGGCAGTTAGAGTAATCATCAGTGTTTCAGACACTATTGGGGTGATGTCATGCCCATTCTGATATATTATTTTCTGAACTTCAAACTTGTTTTAGATTATAAAAGTGGTCAGAAAGGCCAGAAGTGATGGCCACCTGAGGGTTACCAGACTTCTTTTGTGGATTGGAACAATTTCACCACCATGAGAGCAAACAGAAGGAACAATCAAAACTTTAGCAGCAAAAGATTTAAATGAAAGAAAGGTACAGATGTATCTGGGGTCTTGCTGCATGAATTATGAGTTAGTATGCAGCTATTAAATCAACAAATAGAAAATTGTTGGTTATGCGAAGGGATAAAAAATCAAAGTAGGAATATTTTTCTACACTTGTATAGACCATGAATGAGACCATATGTGGAGTTCTGAACACAGTCTTGGTCTCTATCTAAGAATGTAGTTCAGAAACATTTCACTCAACTGATACTTAGAATAATGGGGGTGATTATCTTATGAGAAAAATTAGGTTAGGCTGGACCTGCATCCCCTGACATTTTGAAGAATAAGAGCTAATTCTGATAAAACATGTAAGACCCAGAGGGGACTTGACAAGGTCACTGCTGAAAAGATGCTTTCCTTTGTGAGAGAAACTATAACTAGTTTAAAATTAAAGGGATCTCTCACTTAAGGTAAAGATGAGGCGGTACTTTTTCTTTCTGAGAGGGTCATGAGTCTTTAGGACTCTCTTTTCAAGACCAGTGGAGGTGGTCATTGAATATTTTTAGGCAGAGCTATTTAAATTCTTGACAAACAAAGCAGCCAATACTTTTTGGTGGGTAGGGGGAATGAAGTTGAGGCCATAATCAAATTAGCCATGATCTCAGTGAATGGCAAAGCAGGCTCAATATGACTTACTCCTTTTCCTAATCTGGATGTTCATTTATATATGAATCAATGCTCTTCCCTGAAACCAATCAAGAAGGTATCATCAGATTGAATGGGTTATTCTAAAACAAAGACAGTGATTGTCTCAGCCCTGTTAACACACAAAACAAGACATGGAATCAATATGAATGTACCTATTATTTGGAAAAAAAGCGCCTTTGAACTTGGATTGGACCACATGGAGATACCTATGTTGTCTTTATCTGTTTAAAAGATCACCTTAGAGTTCTTTTCTGATGGTCAACCATATCCATTAAATCATCACCACAGCCAATCTGTGGGCCAGACTCAGAAGCGAGCTGAATGTGCCAGGAGTGAAAGTATGTAATCTGTTTCAGTTTAAAGTTCACTTGAGAACCAACATCCTGGAAATTTGTCTACAAGAAGACTCTCAACCTCCTGAGAATGCTTCACTTTACAGAATTCCCACTCTATGTTTACCCCTTTGAAATTTAGGAAGCGGTAGTCTTGTGGTATTATCATGAGATTATTATTCCAGAGATTTAAGTAATGTTCTGGGGTAACAAGGTGTGGGGCTGGAGTAACACAGCAGGCCAAGCAACATCATAGGAGCAGGAAAGCTTGGCCTGCTGTGTTCATCCAGCCCCACACCTTGTTATCTCGGATTCTCCAGCATCTGCAGTACCTTTTATCTCTGATACAATGTTCTGGGGTACTTGGGTACGAATCCCATCATGATAAAATTTGAATTAGACCATTGTTGATTGTCAAGAAAATTTCACTTGAGTTCACTAATGTCCTTTAGAGAGGGAAGCTGCTGCTCTGACCTACGTATGACTCCAGACCGACTACAACGTAGTTGACTCTTAACTGCTCTCTGGGAAATTAGGGATGGACAATAAATGCTGGCCTGCTAGCAATACCCAGATCCTATGAATGAAATTTTAAAAATCATCTCAAAGTACAGGCTTGCCATGTGGGAGATTGGAGATTGCATTTCAGAGACTGAGATAGGTTAATTAAAAATAATTATTTTTATAATCCTCTATTCAGATACATTATTACACACCTCTAGAGTAGGTGTGACTTGAACCTGGGTCAGCTGGTTCAAGGGTATGGACACTACCTCTGTGCCACAAAAGGCCCCACTGAGAGAACTTTTTTTAAATTACCCTACTTTTTGAACCAACCTGTTCAGAGGTATCATTACCCACATCTGGAGCAGGTGGGATTTGAACTCAGGCCTTCTGGTTTAGCAGTGGGGACTCTACCACTGTGCCACAAGAGGCCCCACTGAGATAATTATAAGCTAATAACTGATAGGCAATGTAGCTTTAAGGCAGTTACATGACATTACAACATTACTTGTGATGTTTCACCTCTCCTGCAGTCAGACTCTCAGGCCAATGGAGTTTGTGTCATGTGTTTACTCTGTCAGTTAGGTGTATGCAATGTGGAGTAACATTAATGAGCACAGATTATTTATTTATAAATCTGCTATATTATAGCAATGTAAATGGTTAGTGTTGTTAATAAACTTCAAGAAATCTGTTTCAACAAGAATCCCAGTCATCATGGTGTATGTTACAGGAGCTAACCTATAGGGAAACACTCAGACAATAACCTTTGAGCCATGTGGTGACACATCACACATTATACAACATGTTAGACTCTGCATTGTCGCCTTCTCGTCTACTCTCAAATTCTTAAATTCATGTAAACCAAAATGACAGATTATAAAATTTTGTTTTAAACACTGTCCTCTTTCTTAGGACAGATTTCAGGATCTACAGTAATTCAAGTTTTTAATATAAAGTAACTCCCGTGTGAAATGAGTTGGGAAATGTGACTCAATTAGTAAGGTCAAGGAGCATTCATAATAGAATATCATGATGCAGAACACATGATATGTTCGGAGCTGAGAATATTTAATACAGTGTCATGTATTTAACATGCCCCACATTCATTTAAGGAGTTAAGCAACAAGCAAAGTAGCTGATGTTTTAAACAGAACTGACGGAACAGGACAGTAGATGGTAAAAATGATTACAATACACATAAGCTTCTTTGTTCCCGATTCGAAAGTGTAAACAAGTGCATTTAACCAGTAAAGTGGATAAGATTACTAATTGCCATGTGCCAAGTTGGCATTTAAATTGCTTTTTAAATTGGGGAGGTGTTGGACTTCAAAAAGAAAATCTGTGTGGTTTCAGACCAAATAAATTTAAAAGGCAGGTGTTCCTTTTTCACAGTCTCTGCACCTTTACACATGCAACAAGTTGAGCTCCGACGTTGAACCTCTGTCAGGAATTAATCACATCAGCTAGAAATGGGGCAAAAAGTTACCTTGGAATTTCTGCGAGCTTGTAACTCAGACATAAATGCCTGAGATGGAGATAGGGGATTGAGAGGGAAATATTAACAGCCCCTCTTACACATCAATAAGGAAGAGCGTGGGAAGGAGTGTAAATCTGGCTGCTGATTTGTTGTTGCTTATTTTGTGTCTGGGCTTGAGTTCCAGCAGTCTTTGCTTTTCAAGTTAACCAAACTGTTCAGGCATGATTATCCCTTCCTGGAGGTTGCAAAGAAGATGAGGAGATGGGCAAATAATTGGGTGTGCTGGCACTAGAGAGATATTTATCCACTTCTCAGCACCTCAGCAATGAATTGCTGGGCAAAAAAGGTCCAGGTAATCTTCTTTATTTTTTATTACACACCTCTGGAGCAGGTGGGACTTGAACCCAGAACTCCTGGACCAGTGGTAGGGACACTGCCACCAAGCTACAAGAGGGCCATTTTATTTTTAATTTAACCTTAATTCACCAGCAACTGAAATCCGTAAGTGATCAATTAATGACCATTTAAGAACTTCAATTTGTCGCTGGGCTAATTACCTGTCTTCTCGGAGACAAGCAAAGAGAATGGTTTCCTGATAGGACTTGCCAGGTTGTGAGGATACCTCAGTTTGTCCCAACATGGCAACAATTAGAGTTTGGATTGGAAGGCAAGGAGATGACAGCTGAAGGCCACCCTCTGGCCCTTTCCTCTGATGACTGTGACCTCGGATCCCTTCTCATGGATCCAATGCATGGTACTCCAAAACAAACCATTTACCTTCCAGTCTGGAGCAGGTGGGGCTGAAACCCAGATCTCCAGGCTAGAGGCACAAATTCTATTACTGCATCATAAAAGCTCCTACAAATTCTTCTGTAAATCTAGTTTTTGAAAAGCAGCCTGTTCAGACAGATTCCAACACGTGTCTGGGGCAGATAGGATTTGAACCTGGAACTTCTGACCCAGAGGCGCCACAAGAGCCCCTAAAGTTCTTCCATAAACTTGTGCATTCCGACATGTGTAATAAACTTATTTGGGTGCATGGCTGGGGAAGTTTAAGACTTGAACCTGGGCTTGCTGGCTCAGGTGTAAGGACACTATGACTGTGCTATAAGAGCTCCCAACTTGTAGGCTTATATATCTGAAGAACAGATTACTGTCAGTCACAGAGACAAAGAAATTAGGAACAATACGAGCCTGATTGATGCTATTTGACTGGCTTTAATTTTTCAGACAGTTTAACATCGCACATTACCCTTTGTGCCTGCTGTAACTCTCTATGTCATCCCTTATTAGTTTCTTGGTAATATGAATCCTATTGGCCAACGTTCTATTTGGAAATCTGCTACTTGAATCATATATCAGGGATCCAGCCAGTCATCAACATGTTAAGTATCCACCTGTAATTTTATCTACTCAGCTGAATCTTACAATTTACAAGTGCAAGCTATTCAAAAAAAAAATGTGAGGGTTTTCCGGAGCAGGGGTAGTGTTCCTACCACAGGAGAAAATCTGAGTTCAAGTCCCCCATGTCACAGAGGTGTATCAATATCCTGGTTAAAAATAATTATCAAAAAGAGAAATTTGCATTTATGAAGAATTTTTCCTCAAGCTATTATTTTACAACCACTGAAATACCCTTTTACAGTGTCATAACTCTGTAATGTGGGAAAATGTACACTTAGCAGTGTCAAACACACAGAGATATGATTAGGTAACAATGATTTTGATTAGGAGAGAAATTTTAGTCAGGACACTGAAGTGAACTTGCTGTTCTTTAAATAGTGTCATGGAATCATTGTATACACACGAGAGGCTAAGTTGTTTAATAACTCGTTCAAAATGGAGCCTGCAACAGAGTAAAATCTGCACAGCCCTGGACTGAAGGGGAGCATTGAACCCTGCTTATAGAAACTGAGCAGAACACAGATACATTTACTCTGCTGTTGTCCGGTTCACCCTTCATATGCTCAACTTTTACGTATGAAAATACAAATTAGGAGCAGGAGTAGGCCACTCAGCCCCTCAATACTGCTTTGCCATTCAATAAGAACTGATCTGATCATAACCTCAATTCCACATTCCCTCCTGATCAAGCATCAACCCCTTGTTAACAAGAATCTGTCTACCTCTGCATTAAAAATATTCAAGAATTTGCAACCACCACTTATCAGGAAGGCAATTCCAAAGTCTCATGCTCTGATAGAACATGATTGCTTAATCTCTGTTTCAAATGATTTTTAAACTGTTATCCCTGGTTTTAGCTGCTCCCATAAGAGGAAACAGTGTCTCCATATTTACCTGTCAAGACCATTCAGGATTTTTATATGTTTCAACTAAGTCACTTCTGTTTCTTCTGAACTGCAATGGATACAGAGCTTGACTGTCTAACATTTCACCTCTCCATTCCAGGAATTAGTCTAATAGACATTCTCCAAATTTCCTCCATTGCATTTACATCCTTCCTCAAATAAAGAGGCCCGTAGAGTGCTCAGTACTGCAGACGTGGTCTCACCAGTACCCTGTATAACTGAAGCATAACCTTCCTACTTTTGAATTCAATTCCCCTCAGAATAAATGATAGGATTTTATTACCTTATCAAATGCCTCCTGGAAATCTAAATATAGGATGTCCAACTAGTTTCCCTTTATCCAAAGCACATCTTAGTCTCTCTGTTTTTCTGTGCGGATAGGAAGACCAGAAATGAGAGGGCTCCTTTTATTCAAAATATCTAACATGCTTGAGGCCTTGCTTCTGTTTAAAATCACTGAACAGGGAGCTGCATAGCTTTCCCTAAAAGTGATGCTACAAGAAGACGAGTCAGATGCAGCAGTTTCCATCCTGGTCCCGAAAAGAATGGTTTAGTTGCTCCGAATGAGGACAGTAGCCCTTCGTGGACTATTCCTTTGACCACTGCAAATATCCTGCCACCTGATGGTCAGTGCCACCTCCTGCTAGTTTTGAGCATTGGACAATGGAGCTGTGACCTGGCTGCTAAAATCACCAAACATTATCACACTGGTGTCAGGGGATTAGTCACTCAGATCAATGAGCACTTATTAGTTTTCAAGACCCTTGATTTAAAACTTGTAAATCCAGGTTGGGAGTTCAATGGTCTGAAGTGAGAGTTGAATCCATAGTCTGCCTCCTCAGATCCAAGTCTGACATTTCCTAGGACAGCATAGGATGTAAAAGGATGACCCAAAACTGGAATTTCCAGATCATTGGAGACCAGGTCTACAATAGTGCAAGTGCTGATGTGTGGACCTTTGTTGGAATAACTCTGGGAGCTTGAATCTCCATCAGACAATTCCCTGCAGCCTGAGACCCTCTGAAAACTAATCAAACCCTGAGCATAGGACGTGGGGAAAACCTGCTGGACCTTCTTACTCAGGAGATATTAAACTATTGAAACCCTTATCTAACCACAATGGATTTCCTAAACAGTCCTCTGACCACCTGACAACTGCACCCAAATGTCGAACTATCCCCAGTCAGACAAACTACTTCACAACCGCCCAACCACACGCACTGACTTAATCTGACTACTCCTGACCTAATGTTACTAACCCCTAACTACCGATCACCTGAGTACTGTCCTAACCCAATCTGATCTGACTATAAGCATGGGGCTGGATGAACACAGCAGGTCAAGCAGCATCATAGGAGCAGGAAAACTTGACGTTTCGGGCCTAAACCCTTCATCAGAAAAATGATGAAGGGTTT
>JAHRHZ010000082.1:10167276-10180275 GCA_024137785.1 Ginglymostoma cirratum | reverse complement strand
CCGAAACGTCAAGTTTTCCTGCTCCTATGATGCTGCTTGACCTGCTGTGTTCATCCAGCCCCATGCCTGTTATCTCGGATTCTCCAGCATCTGCAGTACCTTTTATCTCTGATCTGACTATTCCTTCTGACCAGACTTGACTTTTCCCCAATTACCTGGTAGACAGGGTAGTAAAGAAGGTTTTTGGCATGCTTGCTTTCATCAGTCAGAACATTGAGTATAGAAGTTGGGATGTCTTGCTGCAGCTGCAGAAGAAGTTGGTGAGGCCACATTTGAAGTAGGCGTGCAGTTCTAATTGCCCTGCTATAGAAAGGATAATATTAAGCTTGAAAGAATGCAGGAAAGATTCACTAAGATGCCACCTGGACTGGAAGGTTTGAGTTATAAGGAGAGCTTGGATAGGCTGGGACTTTTTCCCCTGGAGTATAGGAGACTGAGGGGTGATCTTATACAGATCTATAAAATCATGAGAGGCACAGATAAGGTAGATAGCCAACGGTGTTTCCCCATTGTAGATTGGTCATTGTTCCCCACTAGAGGGCACAGGTTTAAAATGAGAGGGAGAGATACAAAAGAATCCAGATGGGCAATTATTTCATACAGAGGATGGTGAACATCTAGAACGGGCAGACAGAGGTAGTGGTGGAAGTACAATTTTGTCATTCAAGAATCATTTAGACAGGTACATAGATGGGATAGGTATGGAGGAATATGGATCAAATGTAGGAAAATGGGACTAGTTTAATTGTGAAAACTGGGCAATATGGACAGGTTGGACCGAAAGGCCTGTTTCCATGCTATCGACCTCTATGACATTTCCTTGACTGCACTATCCAGCTTTTAGCATATTCATAACAGACTGCTTCAATTAGAGTCATGGCTTGTGGTTGAAATGTTGGAAAAGTGTGTTGTCTTTTCAGATCACAAAGGATTGTATGTGGCATTTTCTGTTTTTATAACACATAAAAAAAATTCCATAGATTTTCCTCTCAGGCCTCGTGTATTTCGGCAATTATTGCTCATGGTTGCTCCTTGCATCATGAATGGACTATTTGGGGCATAACCAGCTCCATTACTGATCTTCTCTGTCAACCTGAGGGCAAACTGGATGATGCATTAAACCTGTCAGAACAAGCATGAGCTATGTAGTACAGGAAGACACAGGGAAGGTGTAAAGAGCATCTTGAGCTCTTGCCAAAATGTTATCTTCCATTCACCTGAGGATTCTATTATGTCATCATGGAAAATAACTGCAACCGGGCTCATCATTCTATGTTCCTACACTCACTGATGTTCAGAGAAAGCCACCTGACCTCTGCCAACTGCATCTTGAATAAACATCCAAACCTGGTATCCAGCTCATTTCGTTCATCTTACAATGGGAACAGGCCTCTGCCCAAAGGAAATGGTGAAGTCTAAAAACTTGAGAAAGGCACACGTGAAGGCCGAATGGGGAAGACTGTAAGCACAGATTGTACTGGGGGTGCACCTACCCCTCCAGAATCATAAACCCCTACAGGATGGGAGTGGGCCATTCAACCCACACCAACACCCCAACCTATATTTCCCATGGCTAATCCACCTAACCTGCACATCTTTAGACTGTGGAGGAAACCCACACAGACACAGGGAGAACATGTAAACTCCACACAGACAGTTGTCAGAGGTTGGAATTGAACCCAGGTCCCCAGTGTTGTGAGGTGGTAGTGCTAACCACTGAGCCACCATTGGTCAAATACGATTAAAGTACAGCTAAAAACACCTTAGAACAGAATAAACAGGATAACACCTTATTGTAATTTTTGAGACAACACACCTTAAAGGCAATTTGAGGCCAATGATAAAAATCTTTACTTACTTTGTCATTTGCTTCTATTCCACGTGATTCATAAAATTCCACCCCAATTTAGCCAAAACATAGCAGGCATTGCTTGTAATTTGTCCTTCTAATCTTACTTAAGGACTAAGGACATTGTAAGGAATATCTGCTTTGGGAGAAGAGTCTAGACCATGTTGGCAGGGACATTCCTTTATAAAGCCAAATAAGAAATGGAATTCTATTTGATGCTGAGCAGTGGTCATGCTGGATGGAATAAGACTTCAGTTCAGCTATTAGTAGATGACCTGCATTTCATGGTAAAATGACATGCATTCCACAACAATCAAACAACATGTTATAGGGATGGAGTCTCAGTTTAATTGACAAACAATATTAATAACTGACTCAAAAAATCTTTAGTCTGAATAATACAATGTGTCAACGAACTAAAGTCATGCAGAGAAATTCTGCATATAATCTCCAAGGAATGAAATGATGGAAAGAATTTGGTCAGCCTAATCACTTGAGGAAGATGGAATTCTGAGACAATTTTAGGTAAATGGATAAGATCTAAGAATAGCCTGTTCTGTGTGTCAAATAAACCCTGGAGACAACTGCCTATAACATGCTGATTTGACATGCTTTCACAAAAATGAAGCTACCACAAAATGTCCACATCAAATCAGGATTACATATCATTCTCAAGATCACAATGACCATATTTTAGTGATACCGAGGGTCTTTCATAACTTCAATGCTGGGTAAAGTCTTTTCGGACTTCCCAAATGGAAAAGTTTGTGAAGTTAACAGCTACATGGAAAAGCCTGTTCGTGGCTCTGTTTGATCAGATCACTCCCTGGGAGTGTACGCTTGCTACTTTGGCATTAGACAAGAGGAGGTAGGTTTCAACAAGACCCTCATCTCAATATTGTCACATTATTATAGCTGATTCCCAACTCTTGGTTTGTTACTGATTCAGTCTAAGAGCTGCAGAACTGCAGAGAGCTGATATTGAGGAATTCTCCTTTGCCTTCAAACATAGATCACTGACAGGATTTATCCAGACTGTGCATGAACACGTTCCGAATGAAACTCTTACAATCTTGTCAGAATAGAAGGAACTGAGCAGTAACACGTCTTGAGAACTTGCAACCCAAACATTCTGCTAATTCCATATCTACCATCAGTGAAGCTCATGAAATCTTGCACAGGAACTCTATGAGGAACATTAAAAAATGTTTAATAAACATCAAACTGAAATACAGTTATTCCACAGACACACTATTCATAGGTCCAAAGATGCTAATGGTTTACAAAATATGTTGGCTTACAGCATCAAGATTGCACATTTACACAGAAAGGCCAGCATGAAAGATTACATTTTTTTTTCCTTAATTTCCATGATGTTGGGGTATTTGGACAAGAAATCTGTCATTTTGGTTTACCAATTGGGAAAGATCAATTTGTTTGATGAATGTATCAGACTTTGCTTCATCAAATGACAGTGAAATTTATTCACTCCTGCAACCATACCTATATTACAACTGATCAGATATACAAATGTAATTCTATTGTCAGCACTTTATTGCATGAGGAGTAGAGTGAAGAATTAACACTGGCTTTGTAAATAGGAAGCTACGCCAGCTGTATAGGAAATAGATCATGTGGGTGTACTGATGGAGTAACTCCACAGTGTCTGGACCTTACTCTAAGTCTAACATACAGAGATGGTATATTGCAAATAAACAAGTACTTTGAAAGGACCTTAGACAGAGTAATCAATCTTGAGTATTATAGTACACACAATCACTTCCAAAACTGCCCACACAACAATAGATTAAGGACATAGGTACAACATTAAGCCAGTTAGGAACTTGAAATATCCTATAGCTCCACTTCAACTTCAATTAACACCTTAGCTCCTCATCCTTTAAAAATGTTACCCATGAAAAATCAGTTGATATGAGTTTTGACAACTCCAGTTGTCACGACATCCATTGCCTTTTGTGCGTTGTTAACACTGATGGTCTAGTATTTAACTGATCATCAGGGATTAATTAACTTTGAGTTATTTTACATAAAGCAGTAAAACATATTACAAGTTATGAAGCAGACATTACAATAGATCACCGTGTGTGTGCAGTTTAAAAACCCATAACCAACTAACTGGCAGGCAGAATTGTAACATTGTAGACAAACAACATATGAAGTTCTTAAGGGTGAACTATCTTAAAGGCAAGTTTACAACATTTTGCAGAAAGGATTTCAGATTTCCAATATGTGGATAAAGTCTTTCATGATTTCCATCCTCAGTGTCTTAGCCCTAGTTTTAAGATTGTGTCTCTTCATTCTTAATTGCCTCACCAGAGGGAATAGTTTCTCCACATATAACTTAATGAATCTTTTTAAGTCTTTGAGCACCTCAACTGGGTCACCCTTCAATCTCCTGTACCCATAGGATTATGACACTTAAATTGGAAAGAATGCATTGACAAATCATGTCTAATTTTCCAGTTACCGCCATTTTCCATGGTCAGGATTGATGGAGAATTAAAAAAAATCACAACACTAGAATATTTTTAGTCGCTGCTTAAACATAAGGAAATAGTTAAGTTCTTCATGTTATTAACTTGTGTTTTTAAAACCAGAATATTAATTTGTAAACCACTTGGAAAAATCCATTCCCTTAAAACTCTCCAGATTTTGAGCATTCAGTTTTTTTTTTCTTTGAGCCCAGGATCAGCTCTTATAGTTGCCATGGTGATAATGGTGATGTGAAAACTTTGTGCATCATGTAATTATTTTTTTCCTATTCTGGTGTCCACTGGGCTCTCAGCAGCACTCTGGAAGGCTACTGTTGAGTAACCAGAAATATCCCACTCAATGTCTTTATTTGATAAAACTCAACAACATTGCCAGCTGGTGTGAAAATAATCATAGAACCCCAAACAATGTGAAAGCAGGCCATTTGGCTCATTGAGTCCACACTGGCCCTTTGAAGACCATCCCTGTAATGCTGGATTTCCCGTGGCTAATCTACCCAGCCTGCAAACCTTTAGAGTGTGGGAGGAAACCCTTGCAGACATGGGGAGAAAGTGTAAACTCCACACAGACAGTTGCCTGAGGGTGGAATTGAACCTGGGTCCCTAGATCTGTGAGGCAGCAGTACTAACCACTGAGCCATCATGCTGCCCCAAATGGTAACTGAATTAATATGATAAAATCATGTCGATTTCCTGACAGAGATTCAAGGACTAACCTATCTATTAGTCAAAGCATCACAGAACGACAGTGTAAGTATGGGACAGATTCACAAGGATGTTCTACCGCAATATGCAGCCTTATTATCTCTGCAAAAAATATTGCTTAGTGAAACTACAGCGGTATTATATGCCTGTTACTAGTCAACCTCCCAGCTGATGGCCACTGATCTGTAAAATTAGTGTGATTCACAATCAGTCCTTTGAGGGTCAATCTAGCTGGCCCTTGACATCACCCTGAGGAGATCGGGACATTGGCCTGTGATTAAAATAGATTGGCCCCTTTGGCTTTAAACCTACAGAATCGTGTACATAAAATCAGAAAAGAGGATGACCTGCTGCTTGAACCAGATGTATATTTCCATTCCTTTCCTGCCACAATGGAAAGATGGGTAGGGAAGGAAATTGCTATCATCTGATCATTGCCCACTTTACATCGCATGCAATTTTTAGGCCAGTCTATACTGTCTTTGTACAAAATGCATGTTATGTTACCCTACCTGTAGTGGGTGAGACGGGGAACATTCTTGTACCAAGAAGCTTTTAGAACTGGAAAAAAAAAACAAAGAATTGTGAATTCAGAGAAACAAAAACAGAAGTTGCTCGAAAATCTTAGCAGGTCTGGCAGCATCAATACAAAGAAAGCAGAGTTAAAGTTTTGGGTGCATTTGTAAAGAAGGGTCACTGGACCTATAATGTTAAGTCTGCTTCCTCTCCATAGATGCTATCTGGTCTGGTGAGTTTCTCCAGCGATTTCGGCTTTTAACACTGATTCTTGATCTCATCTTTAAACTTCATATTTCTTGAATGGATTCTGTACATTTTTTTTAGCTATTCTTTTTCAGAATGTACGATCATGTTTATGTTGAAAGATCTGAAGGCCTGGAAAGTCACCTGTGAGAAATTGGCAAGCTGAGGTTAATTAGGAATGGCCAATGAATGTTGGCCCAGCCCATATCCCATGAGGGAAAAACAAAATAAGGGGATGACAGGATCTTGAATGAGGGGACTCTTTTGACACAAACCTTTCGCAAGAGCTCTGGCAGCCAGAGGAGCCTTTAAGCAAACTGGAGAGTCATGTTGTCAAGTCAAGTCCAAATACGGCAGAAAGACAGATACCTTTAATGGCAGCATGCAGCCAATTCTGAACCAGTGATAAACCAGATTTCCAATTTCAGTATCTTCCAGTCTTCTGTGGCTTTTAGAGCCAGGACAAATCTCAAGCTTTCCTTTAACATGATGCAAATATCAGATCCAATAGATCCATCTGGGTTGAATTCCATTGGATTTGTCTGCAGAGATCTGGTGCCACTTCCTCAATACCAAGGCAAAACTTTGACTCTAACAGCATAATGTAAACCAAGGCTGACAACACAGAATTTGAACAATTTCAGCTGTGAGATCTTAAATGCAAAACTCTTCACATCTTTGATCGCACACATTTTGGTCTGTCATTTTAACCATGATGTTTATTCATTTTAAATATTGTTCTGGTAAATGAATTAAATGAATTTCATTCCAAAATGCTAAACATTTGTATGCTGACATTTCTCAATATAATTTGAAGGATTAAATATTTGTCTTGGGGACTTGTAATGAAACTAGTTCATCTGGGGAATACCAGACACATCAGAAGAATGAGTCCACCATTTTACAGCAAGATAAAGAACAGATCCTGACCACGCACCCCCCTGAGGTGCTCTCAGAATGGAAGCTCAGTGTTTCTGAATTGTTACTCATGTGTTTTAGCAATGCACTCACTTCTCTCCTTCAAATCTAAAGTCTATTAGGCAGACTTATCAGCAGGGTCACTTGACCTACTTGCCATCTCCTTTTGCTTCAGGTTGCTCTCCTATTCTCTTCTGTTCAAGGTAGCTTCAGACAGTGGATCTCAGAGGGCATTGCCAGGTGATCAGCCATTTAATGAAAGCAAATAGCAAATTCTGGAGGTTGGCAACTCATCGTGAACCTCTTCAACTCCTGAACTTGTTGGTCCCCTTATCAATAACACCCCAGCCTTCCTTTTTCAAGCAAAATTTAACTCTTTTGGTGATTAAAAATAGCTAATAATTTTTTCTTTTTGTTTATGAGTTCTCATTTCAGATAAGTACTTGTAATCTGAATTGAAGAACCTTGAGTGTTGTTCCTTTATAAGGATTTCCACTAAACGTACGGGAAAAGGATGTTGAGGTAAGACTGAACTCAAGTGGCCTGCAGTGAGACTGCAATGACAGTGATGCTGAACTTTTATCTTTCTTTCTTTATTTTTCTGACTTATATCTCAGATTTTACACCTCGGTATCTTTGTACCTCACTTCATAAGGACTGTAATACTGATCTTTAAGAGCAGATCTGAGGAAGGGTCACCAGACCCGAAATGTTAACTCTGTTTCTACCTTCACAGATGCTGCCAGATCTGCTGAAGCTTTTCCAGCAACTTTGTTTTTCTTCCTAATTTGCAGAATCTGCAGTTATTTCAGTTGTTTTTTCAACCTTTTTTTTTAATTTTTCTAATTTATACCTAAGAATTTGTACCTAGGTATTTTTGTACCTACGACGGCGCTGGAAATGATGACTTTGTACACTTTTCGACGTACTCAGGTATTCCTATACTTCAGTACATATACTTCAGACAATAAACCTAATTCTAAATTCTAATATTGTAGCAGATACTCTGTCATTTTGGAGATCAGCCTACTTTGAGAGAGTCAAGTTTTCTTTATGCATATTAATAGAAGCATTTAGTCAAGCATTTATATTGAATGGTTATTGCTTACAGACTATTCAGTGAACAATCAACTTTACAGCTGGTGTACGCTTTTGGTTTATAAATGCTTTGCTGCTCTCTGCAGGCCATTTGAGTTCAATCTTATCCCAACGCCCTTTACCCATGCATTTAGTAGGAATCCTCATAAAGGAATAACACTCAAGGTTTTTCAATACAAATTAAAAATACTTATCTATAATGAAAATAGAAGATACGTTGTTAGTTATTTTTATCACCAAACAATTATGAGTTAAATCCTACTTGAAAACTAAAGGCTGTTTGACGACACATGCTGTTACTAATGATATGGGAACTGATAGGTTCAGGAGTTGAAGAGGTTCACAATGAGTTACCGATCTCCAGAACTTGTTTTTGCTTTGGACAAACAGTGTCTCAATCTCTCAGTAAGATTTGCTGGATTTACACGTGATTTACTCTTTATGCATTAAAATGGAGACTAAATATGATAACGATACTGAAGCATATGATGTTATAACCTTGACATCAACAGTCATGTGTTAACAAGTTCCTAAAAAGAGCAGAACAGAAACAAAGTTGCTTGAAAAGCTCAGCAGGTCTGGCAGCGTCTCTGAAGAAAAAAACAGTGTTAATGTTTCGGGTCTGGTGACCCTTCCTCAGTTCAGTTCAGAGGAAGGGTCACCGGACTCAAAACGTTAACTCCGTTTATTCCTTCACAGACGCTGCCAGGCCTGCTGAGCTTTTCCAGCAACTTTGTTTCTGTTCCTGATTTATAGCATCCATAGTTATTTCGGTTTTCCTAAGAAGTGTAGATTTGGTAAACTGAAGGAGTGCAGTAATCAGTATTCTTTATATCAGGATGTAAATAAAAAGTTTAGAAGAGCTACTGAGAATGAGGAAAGAGGTACTCTGAGATAAGGTGAAGACAGAGATACAGCACACTGGGAGTAGGAACAATCTCGCTGAATAGGGCAGCCTGAAGAGTTCAGCACAGACCGCCAATGTCCAGACTCCATGTTAGGCAGAATCCATGAGAGGATCACAGAATTATAAAATCATCTACAGTACAGAAGAGGCCCTTCACTCCATCGAGTAATGCTGTAGAACAGAGAGACTGAGCGGTTCAGGTACATAAATCTTTGAAGTTTGTATCACATGTAGACTGGGTGGTTATGAAGGCTTTTAGCACAATTGCCTTCATTGGTCAGACCTTTGAGTATAAGAGTTGGAACTTCATGTTGAGGTTGTACAGGATGTTGGTGAGACCTCTTTTGTGTCCAGCTCTGTTCGTCCTGTTATAGGAAGGATGTTATTAAGCTGGAGAGGGTTCAGAAGGGATTTACCAGGATGTTGCCGGGAATGGAGGGTTTGAGTTATACGGAAAGGCTGGATAGACTGGGACTTCTTTCACTGGAGTGTAGGACGTTGAGGGGTGACCTTACAGAACTTTTTAAAATGATGAGGGGTACAGATAAGGTGAATGGCAGGTATCTTTTCCCTGGCGTAGGGGATTTCAAGACTCGGGGGCATATTTTAAGGTGAGAGGAGAAAGATTTTAAAAAAGACATGAGGCTCAATTTTTTTAACACAGCATGGGTTCATGTATGGAATGAACTTCCAGAGGAAGTGGTGGATATGAGTACAGTTACAACGTTTAAAAGACATTTGAATAAGTTCATGATGAAGGGGAATATGAGCCAAGTGCAGGAAGGTGGGACTAGTTTAGTTTGGGATTACAGTTGGCATGGACTGATAGGACCGAAGGGTTTGTTTCCGTGCTCTATGATCCGACGAGTTCACAAGCGTACTACCGACACATTTCCCACTTTCCTGCACTTGGCCCAAAGCCTCGAATGTTATGACACTTCAAATGCTCATTCAAGCACATTTGAAAATTTGCAAAGTTTCCTGCCTCAGCTACTGCCCCAGGTAGTACATTCTATATCCCCTCCACCCTCTGTGTGAAAAAGGTTTTCCTCAAATCCCCTCAAACCTCCAGCCTTTCACCTTAAAAGCATGCTGCCTTGTTATTGATCCTTCAACTAAAGGGTACAGTTGCTTTCGATCTATCCTATCCATGTTTCTCACAATCTTATAAACTTCTATCAGGTTCCCCCTCAATCTTCTCTGAATCAAAGAAAATAACCCGAACTTATCCAGCTTCCATTCATAGCTGAAGTTCTCCATCCCAGGCAATATCCTGGTGAATCTCCTTTGCACCCCCTCCAGTGCAGTCACATTCTTCCTATAGAGAGGTGACCAGAACTGCACACAATACTCCAGCAGTGGCCTCACCAAAGCTTTATACACATTCAACATAATCTCCTTGTTTATTATATTCTATGCTACAAATGACGAAGGCAAGTGTCCTGTCTGTATTCTTGACTACCCTATTAACATGCCCTGCCACGTCCAGGGATCTGTGGACAAACACCCCAAGATCTCTCTCTTACTTTGAGCTTCCCAGTGTCCTACCATTCATTGAATACTCCCTTGTCTTGTTAAAAATACAGCTTGAGTTTGTGAAAGTAGCACAATTTATGGACACAGTAGTGATATCAACATTAAATTCATAGGATCAAGTTAATTCTTGAGTTAACAGTGTACACATCCTTTAAACAATGTGGTAATTGTTAAATCAATGTTAATCAACCTCATAGAACCTCCTATGGACTGCCTCTATTGCTAGTGTGTCTTTCCATAGATGAGGGGACCAACATTGTTCGTAGTATTCCAGCTGTGGTCTGACTAGTGCCTTGGATAATTTTAGTTATTTTTATACCCCATTTCTTTTAAAGTAAAGGCCAACATTTAATTCATCTTCCCTATAACCCGCGGAACCTCGATGCTAGATTTTGTGATTTAGAATTAGAATTCCTACAGTGTGGGAACAGGCCCTTCAGCCCAACAAGTCCACACCGACCCTTGAAGCATCCCACCCAGACCCATCCCCCTATAACCCACACAACCCTGAACACTATGGGCAATTTAGCATGGCCAATCCACCTAACCTGCACATCTTTGGACTGTGGGAGGAAACCAGAGCACCCAGAGGAAACCCATGCAGACATGAGGAGAATGTGCAAACTCTGCACAGACAGTCACCTGATGCTAGAATCAAACCCAGGTCCCTGGTGCTGTGAGGCTGCAGTGCTAACCACTGAGCCACCGTGCTGCCCTTTACATACGTGGACGTCTAAATCCCTCTGTGCTGTACCTTTATGCGGTCTTTCTCCATTTAAATAATATCCAGCTTCTCTATTCTTCCTGCCAATGTGGGTGTTTATTTTCCCACATTATATTTCATCTGCTCAGTCTTTGCCCACTGTCTTAATCTGTCTATATCCTTCTACAAGCTCTTTGTATCATCCTCACCATTTGCCTTCCCACCTATGTTTGTGCCGACTGCAAGCTTGGCTGGTGTACATTCACTTTCCTCATCCAAGTGATAAATATATATTGTAAATGTGATCTCAGATCTGATCCCTGTGACAATCCAGCTGTTACAGAATGCCATCTAGAAAATATCCACCACATCCCAAATCTCTATCATCTACACATAACCTAAAGGCTGTTGGAGAGGGATGATGGCTTGTAGGAATGTCTACATATCGGGTGACGAGAGTCTTTTCGGCCCCTCCCTCATTCCAGGGTGACGTGGGCACCTTCTGGGATCACCCTACAGAAGGTGAAGGTTACAAATGTGCATGAAATGAGCCAGCTATATTGCCTTTTGCTCAGAGGGGTGAGGAGCTCAATGCCTAGTGCCCTTCCACCCAAGTTGGCGCTCTCCCTCTGTTGTGGATCAGTGTCTCCTGTAATGAGATAAAGGGAAAGGGCGAATGTGATGGCAAAGCTTGAAGTAGCACTTTGCGAGCCTTAGTAACCATGTGAACGTGGTGAGTCACGCCCAGCAAGTGAGTAGGAAAAGCAGTGCCCCGAAAGGGTGAAGAGTTAGAAGTGGGTTTGAGCCCTTGATTGTACAACATGCACATGATGCTGATACCTGCAGGCTGTGAGGCTTTGTGAGAGGCCTGTGCAATGGCAGAGTTAGACTGATGGATGCCTCTGTGAATGCAGAGAGAAAATGGTGCCACATAACATTGTGGAACGCAGGGGGTCACTCACTCACTTCCTGCACCGCTCCTAGTTTCTGTGTTTGAGGGATATTGGCACTGTCTTGCCCAGGCTGACAAGTTTTGATAGAGTATTTTCCTAGCACCAATCCCTCAATGCCTTCTGTCACTGACTGCAGCCAGAGGGGTTGGAAGAAAAGTGTCATTGAATTAAGGGGTGAGTTTCCAGTTCTTGGGAGACATTTTGTTTCTGCTGGGGGGATGATAGCCACAGTCAGAGTCACTCCAGTATGGAAACAGGCCATTTGGCCCAACAGGACCACACTGCCCCTCCAAAGATCATCCCACCCTGACCCATTCCCTTACATTTCCCCATATCTAACCCACCTAACCTAAACACTACGGGCAATTAAGCACAGCCAATCCACATGCCCTGCACATCTTTGGACTGTAGGAAGAAACCGAAACACCTGGAGGAAAGCCACGCAGACACAGGGAGAATGTGCAAATTCCACACAGAATGGAATTGAACCCAGGTCCCTGGCACTGTGAACCAGCAGTGCTAACCACTGAGCCACTGTGCCACCCACAGGCTCCTGGGAAGTTCCTGACTTACAGCAAATGGATTGTGATTCCACTTAACCTTTTTTAATATGAGATAACAATAATATGAGATGCTGGATGAACACAGCAGGTCAAGCAGCATCACAGGAGCAGGAAAACTCGACGTTTCGGGCCTAGACCCTTCATCAGAAATGGGGGAGGGGAAGAGGGTTCTGAAATAAATAGGGAGAGAGGGGGAGGCAGATAGAGGATGGATAGAGGAGAGGATAGGTGGAGAGGAGGCAGACAAGTCAAAGAGGCGGGGATGGAGCCAGTAAAGGTGAGTGTAGGTAGGGGGGTAGGGAGGAGATAGGTCAGTCCAGGGAGGACGGACGGGTCAAGGTGGCGGGATGATGTCGGTAGATAGGAGATGGGGGTGTGGCTTGAGGTGGAAGGAGGGGACAGGTGAGAGGAAAAACAGGTTAGGGAGGCGGAGATGAGCTGGGCTGGTTTTGGGATGCAGTTGGGGGAGGGGAGATTTTGAAGCTTGTGAAA